>JAJJBR010001265.1:0-21275 GCA_022817965.1 Solanum lycopersicoides
GATTGAACTCACGGATCCAATCGCCAAGGAAAGGCCAGTCTACTGACTAGGGTTAAAAGAATTTACCCAGGCATGGGATAAAGGGCAAGAAGAGCCGAGATGGCAAATCGAGCAGCCTATTGCGCTAACGGTAATGGATGAAAGGGAAGAGGGACGAAGTGAAGACGGGGTTTACTCAAACGAGTTGAATAAGCAAGCCAATAAGATCAAATTGCTCTTGTTGAACCAGCTACTAATCACCAAGTCCTTTGTTTAGCCAAATCAGCTTGGGATAGCTTGGTTGGTGAGAGAATTTTCGCATTCATTTGATTGATAGATGCAAAGAATTCACCTAACTAGAACTCCGCGAGTGAACGCAAAGAAGCAAACCAGACTAGACGGAAAGAACTCCGAGTAAACAAAGCAAAAGCCCATCTGGCCGATCTCAAGCTGGATGAGAAGGCAAACCAACCCTCCGAAGAAGGAAACTATGACTAATTAGACCGTTAGTGACCAAATGACAACGTCGACATAGGAAAAGAAGGTGAGATAGGGGATGGAAGCAGGGTAGTGCTAACTCTGCATCCGCGGCTATTTTGGCTCTTTCCGGAGAGCATCAAATCAACCGCTTTCATTTGCTTTGAGACTGACCCTCTTCCAGGCGAAAAGGGGAAGGAGCTTTCCAATCGATCACACGCCCGGCACAAGAGAAGGAAGGGCAAGAGAATAAATAGGCACTGGCATATTGACTACTTGAAATACGGACTATATAAGAAAAATGGGGAGGGAATGAGAAGAAAGCCTATTTGCAGGCAACAAGGATTTGCTGCTTTCTTAGTTAGAAAAAGGAGTTACCTAGCTAGTGGAGCGAGGTAGTTTACTTGCCTTTCCACGATTCCTACATTGAGCTCTCTGTGCCTTACTTATTATGAGTTGAGAAATCGATATAAGAGAGAATCCGCCAGCTAGAAGAGAAATAGGATATAGGTGAGCCCGGGGAATATTGTTGAAAAAAGACCCCTTATAAAAAGCTCTTGGCCCACCCTTCACTCTGTTCACGGTTAGCCGGGAATGAGACAGGGAGTTCTATTTCATTTATGACTTTCGCCTTGCACCTTACACTAAACAGAATCTCTTGCACGCGCGTATAATAAGGAAGAAGACCTTGCTGGCTATTCCTTATTCTTGATAGCACAGGAAAGAGAGATTCCGGAATCTCTTGACTTCACCGCTACGCACCTTTCAAACATATTTTTCTTACTCCAAGAGCGAAAAGAACATCATATAATCGGTTATACTATCCGAAAACATAGGAGTAGTAGTACTTGCTAAAGCTAAAGGTTTTATCCCTCTCGACACGTGAAAGCTAAAAACAGTCTACTAGATAAGCCAAGTAAAGCAGTGCCAGATACAGATGAAATTGTTTTTTCTCCTTTTTAGATTTAGAGAAGTAAATTCCTTATTCAATCCTCCCCCGAGGGGTACTTCTATTTAAGCTTTAGAGAATCCAGTTCCAGCGGAAGACTAAGTAAGGTGCGGTATAAAGTCCAATCAATCTCCTCCAACAGACAATAGAGGGCTCTGACCTGACCACAGTCAATCAGTCTATTGTTCTGGTTCTATAGAGTCTAACCCTGAAAAGAGAAGACTCATCGTTTTTAGCCTGGTCCAGGTGTGGGAGATCTTTACCATATAGTATAGTAGCCCTGCCCTTCCGACAAGAGCAGTTACGCCTTTTCCTAAAGCCCTTACTAAACCACCAGGAAGTAGTCTGCTTTGATATAACCTGGACTTTGCCTAGCTACCACGGAAAGCATAGTCAGAAGAGCTGAAAAAAAAAGCCATCTTACTCTCGGACCTTACCTTAATAAAGGAAGAACTTAAGCCTTTCTTAAAAAAAAAAGCCCTATGATGAGCTAACTTGGCTTGGTGCAGGAAATGGAATCACAGCAAGAAAGAAGGCTAGGAGAGATAGCATACTTTCCTTTTTTAGGATTTCTACCCGCGGATGACTGAACTGCCTTTCCTTTCGAACTGAACTACCACGACTCTCGCTAACTGCATCGGATTCTTTGGATAAAAGAAGACTAGCTTTTAGAGTGGATTCCTTCCCTAAACTAAAGAATTTACTTACCTTCAGCCGGTATCATTTCGCTTGAGCCGGGAACTCCTGTTTACCTTACGACAGGTATTCCTTCTTATAGATATCATCGAAAAAGCGGAAGACTAAGAAGACTTTTCTTTGTCTCGTCCACACCCAGGAAAGAAAAGATCAGATCAGTAACAGCAGACTTCCAGTTCCTTGTTCCCATGAAAGCATGAGTGAACGGTCAATTATTGTTGAGAGGATTTGAAAGAGCCGAGTCTGTAAAAGGCTTATCGGATGGGTAAGAAAGACTTCGGTCTATCCAATTCAAGTTCAAGACCGGTTAAGAGAGCTACGTCCAGCAGGGTTGGGCTCATCATCCCGAATCGAAAATGAAAGGAATTGGTAGTGAAAGACCAGATCCTTTTTTTCATCAATTGTAGTATCTATGCGCCAATCCTTTTAGATTTACAATCCTATTTCTATTATAAGAAATGAGGTTTTAACCCACTTTAAAAGAGTCCTTAAGGTCATAAAGAGACCTTAAAAATGAGTTTTCTAGAGGTCAATTCTTTTTTCCGGTCGTAGTATACGGCATTACCGGTCTTAGTCTTAGGAATCCCATCCCTAACGAGCTAGAAGTTAAATAAGTGCTCTTAGCCTTTTTCTTGACAGTAGGATTTGGGAAGCTCTTCCCTTCTGCTCGACTTGTCTATTGAATCAGCTCTTTTCCAGGAGTAGGCAAAAAGATAATTGTGTTAAGCATATCGCTTTTTTAGAATGATTTGATCCATCAATGGCAGCTATATGAGATAGCCTCGGTTCGTACCTTCGGAACAACCAGAACAGGAACAGTGGACCTAAGCAAAGGAAAAGATCGACCGTAAAGAAGAAGGGGATTACCAAAGGAAATTCCCAAACAAGATAGGATCACTTCTAGCGGGACGGAACTCTACAGACTTGATGGACGGGCTTTCCTTTCAAAAGGCAACAAAGAAAAAGAAAGAGATATGTGGCAAAGAATGAATTGATAGAGGTGTGGAGTTTAACTGAGATAAAACAGAATCAAAAGGGCTAGGAGCTCTGGCCGGTAACGAAACTAAAGCTTCACACGGGTCTTACTTCTTTTTTTCCAACTTGAAAGGGGAATAAAGCATGATTGCGAACTGCAGATAAACTCGTTAGCGGGGAATAACAACGACTAGCAGTACGATGAAATCTGATAAAAAGGCGGAGTAGGTAGTCTTCAAAAACTAGGCTTGCTTTCTCTGTTGGTTTAATTCGCCACTAGGTGGAATCAGACCGTCGGCTCTCGATTGCTGCTTGATTACCTATGTCGGTTGCGTTAAGCTTTCAGTTCTGCACAAAGCGCAGGTGGGCGCCGCCCTTTTGAAAGCTTAGTAGCTGCGAGACCTGTCAAGTTCCCACTTGATCCTGCAAGTCTATAGTCTATACTTCTTGCTTTGATGGCAATCGTTGGTCGCTTGCTTGATTGGAAGGACTGATGCAATTATACCTTTCCTGTTCTCGCTACTACTTACTATTACTACGTAAATAGTTTCTTTTAGCATTCGTCCTTCAAAGAGCTTTATTCGCCCCTTACTTAGCTTAGGAGTGGGGGAAACTGAACATCAATCAAATAAGTAGGTTTATTTCAGAGGAAGCTCTGTCTTATTGAATTTCTCCTTGAATTCCATCTGAAGCCTGAACTGCCAACCTTTCCTCTTTCTTTGAGAAAAGTGTAAAACCTATCTAATTCATCTTAGGTCCATGTTAATACGAATTAGTGAAATGAAGGATGATTAAGAAGTGGAATAAGCAAGCAAAGAACCCAACCAAGCAAATCGAATCTCCTTGACCCGGGCACAGCAAGCAGTTTCCGTGACGGAAAAAGCGGCATCGTTGACTCCAGAGAAGTAAACGAAGGGCCGTCGGCAAGCAGCACCGGCATCGACAGCGGTAGTACGATTCTATCCGTTCAAGTCTTGGTCTACCGGTGGGTCGTCCTATGAGTAACTCTCGCAAACAAAGAAGAAAAGAGATGGAATTCAAGCCAGCAAAGGAATGAGGTAGGGCACGGGAAAGGTAAAGAGAAGGGGCCGTCGTTGGTGCATAACAGAGCTTTCCTACCGACGATCTTTCTCGGTGCATAAACGAGGCTTAGCCTTCGAAGTACCGCATAAGCAAGAAAGCCAATAGACCTTGAATAGCCTGTAAGAAAGGACTTATGAAGAGGATTTTACTATAGTATCAAATCCACATATAAATCATGTACGCAAGTTGGCACAGCGCTTTCGCTTTAAAAAAATTTCGCTCATTTGGTCTGCGCGGTCAAATCGGCTCTCCTGCCTGTGTATCCCATGCCCGGTGCCGTTGATCTGTCTGATGGGAGAGATCCACCAATCAATTCCTTTATTTCAATGTGTTGTATCCTCTACAGGGGTGGAGTACCCTCTATTCAATATATGATTTCCTGCCCGGAGGGATATGGAAACATTGAATTCGCCAATTTGCGAACTTTTCTTTGATTCTTGACACATGTCATGCTGGATTTGAAGAAATAGAAATGAAAGTCTAATTCCGCTAGAGAAAGTTGAATATGAATTAAACCAAAGAGGAGTTTTTGACTCAAAAAGTAGTGGCAGGAAAGGAAGCAGCACACCAGGACGAACTCCTTCTTTTAAATATCAACTCAAGGCCTCCTTTCCTTACTCGTTGGTTTGAGTGCTTTATCGAAGGATTGATATAGAGAAAAAATGCCTATATTTCTTATCTAAGCCCACCTACCTTGGGATAAGCGGTTACCAGAAGTTTGAAGCTTACTTTAATGAGCAACACTTCCTCGTAGGGTCACCAAAGCAGGCTCCTTTAGCCGCTTCGATTGTTAGAGCTCACTTCACACCAACAGAATCGTAAGCTTTCTTCTCCGCCTCAGCTTGAGAGCTCCTTTCTACATCAAGATCTGGCCCTCGATCGACTCCGGCTATGGTGCGATTCCTGGCATATGTACACCACAGTAGCTAAGGCAACCCCGTTCCAGCTCGCATTGTATTTGAAGTTGAGGATTTCGCTTCTGATGTAGTCAGTGAGAAGCTAAGTTCCGTTTTTAGCTTTAGCAAGCCTGTGACTGCCTGAACAGACTAGTCTACGCTCAGCCAACATTCCGAACTTGTCTCGATACTGACAGTTCAGGGGATAGCAGAGAGAGAAAGGAAAAGAAGTAGTTCCGAAAGGAGACTCCACCTAGCTAGCGCGCTCCTCACCTCAATGCTACACTTCGGCAGCTACGAACTAAGACGCTTCAGAAGAAAAGCTACATCCACTACCTGCATTCACCCTGACAGGCTAACCCGAGCTTACCCAGGGCCTTACCGCCCGAACCAGCAAGACTAATGTCTACTTATACCTTTGAGAGGTCCACTTATACTATTGATAAAGTCTCTAAATTAATAAGGCCCCGGTTGTGTTGTTATATAAGATGAAATTCAATCTAACAAGCGGACTACCTTCGGCTACTACAAGATCTTTATAAACCAAAGAATGAGCCTACTTTACGCACTTCCGCACTAAGCAGGCAAGGCCAACTACACAAGCAAGAAGGCATCGCCTGCGGCTTCCAATCCAATGACAAGCAAAAGACGAAGAAGTAACTTACTATACCTTACCTCCTTGTGCCCATAGCTTGACCTCCGCCCTTTTCTACCTGCACGGATGCCTTCCCTTCCTTGCAAAGCGAACCTAGTCAAGCAATGGAAGGAGAAAGGAAAAAGACCTTCCTCGCGCACAGACAGACCATCTTTAGCGAAGTCCCTCCTTCCCAACCTCTCCTACAGCATCCATTTCGTCAAAGAAGGACGGAGCAGGCACACTGACTACTCTGATTGGGCGTGGACTGGGAAAAAGTAGCAGCTAAAGGAAAGCTAAAAGGTATTGGCGAAGAAGTAATGGAGGATCTGATATAGATTGAAAAGAGGGAAAGCTAAGCTAGCTAACGAAAGGGTTGGGATTCGCCTCGCCCTAGTACACCAACCAGGAAGAAAGATTTTGTGCTTTTCCCCTTTCCGCCAAACCAGAACGAGAGCCAATCGGGTCGATCAGAATGTCCTTATTTCACAGCGCTATAACATTCTCAAGTTAGAGTCTTACTATCTCTATTCTAAGTAGCACCCGAGAAAGCACACGCTAAGCAGATCTTTACCAAAGCCATATCTCCATAAGCATCCAAAGCTGCCTACTCATTGGTAGTGAAAAAGCAAGAACATAGATATGTTTACGAAGCCAAGAGCCACTCATCTGAGCCAGCGGATTCGAATTCTGCTATGCCGGTGCACAAAGCAAGCACACAAGGACTGCGTAAATCTTTGGTCTGTCTATCATTGCCCATGTTGGGCTGACTCCTTTTTTTAGGCAAGAGGACCCCTACTGATATTGACTGACCTGTTGATAGGCTATAAGTAGGCCGTTTGCTATTGCTATAAGGGCTGCTCGCCTTTATACGGCTTGGCTTCGCTATCGCTCGTAATGGTCGACAGTATTCCTGCCATACCAGAATTCCTATTATTTAGAGCTAGAAGCTTCGCCAGAAGCAAGCAATATGAGGTCGCTCTGCTTCGTAGACAAGGCTCGTTCCGTACTTTACTTACGAGCTCGTGTAGTGCTCACCCCTATCTCTAAAGGGGCTTATGCACTCCACTCGCTGTCTACTAAACGAGCGTTAGAGCGAGCGAGCGAAGCCCTCAATTTAGTGGCTTCCCTCAACCTCCTCTTTCATTTCCGCTTAAGCTTCCGCCTCATACGGCTCCCCCACTAAAAGAAGAATTCATCTTTTAAAATAGAAAATACTTTTTAAATAAGAAATGAAGAATTCATTGTCCAAAAGTAGATCGCATTTCTTGAGCGCCCGTTCAACCCTTTGAAAGCAAAGGCTTTGTGCTGCACCCTCCCGATAAATTTGTCTTAGGTGCAAAGCGTGGGTCTTTTCACTAAGCGCCTTCCCATATGGGGAGAAGAGTAACTCCCGGATCTCGCTCCTCTTCGCAACAAGCGATTCTAGGGAATAGTCTCTGCGCAGAAGTTCGGAAAAAACAACCTTTTCGATCTCGAGTTGTTTGTCCACAATAGAGGTTAGATCTTCCCCCATATAAGAACCTCTACGAGAGTTCATTAACCTGCTCTCGAGTTCTACTCGACAGGTGTCGGCATCCGGAACTGGGGGCTTGTTGAGATCAATTTAGGTCCTTCTCGCCGGGCCACCCCAAGACTCAGAGCTTTCTAAGTCTAAGGGAGAGGGGACCAGTACTGGCTCTTTGTCGGGGCTTTGTGGGATTAATTGATTGGATACCCGAGAGCCATAATCTTTCCTAGGAACAGCTTCTACGACGATAGGCATAAAGGCATGATTAGTTCCACAAATCTCACTGCACTGACCATAGTAAACTCCTTCTCGTTGTACCGAAATAGAGGTCTGATTTAAACGACCCGGTACAGCATCACATTTGACACCTAAGGAAGGTACAGCCCAACTATGAGGTACATCAGCAGATGTTACAATAAAACGTATAGGGCTCTTTGCTGGTAGAACCACTCTATTGTCGACTTCTAATAAACGTGATTGACCCAATTCTAGATCATCTTCTGGAATCGTATAACTGTCAAAAGTGAGTGACTGTTCATCGGAACTGTTATAGTCCGAATACTCATAAGGTAGGGTCGACGCCCGCCTCCCCCCAAACTGTACTTGCAAGTTTCCCCGCAAAAAGCTCTCCACGCCTACTCTTAGAAAGAACACTATTTTTCTTTAGTTAGGTAGTTCTCCCGACCGTAAGACCCTTTATGAGTAAGGTTAATCGAAGGCCGGGGAAAGTTTATTGGCAAGAGGGAACCATTTCTCACCCAGCCCTACCTACCCTATGTATTCGAGGGAGAGGCTGGAACCGAAAAAGACCAGGTTCCACACATATGAGACAGGCAGAAGGTATGGGACGAGCAGTTTCTTGAAGAGCGAATTCGATCCTATAGTCGTCTTCTTTGTTCGAAAAATGCACAGTGGAAAGGGATGCTAGTCGGCTCGGCGAAGTTGTAGCCCAAAAAAAGAAGATCCAGAGTGATTCCTCACCTATCCTGTCAGGGGCCCAGTGGAACGCTCGAGTATAGATTCCCTATGCTCATGTAAACGGCCGGGGCCGGCCGGCCCGTAGATCTAAAAGGATCCAGCCATAGGCCTGACCGGATATCGTTTGTCCACAAACAAAACAAAAACAAGGTTGGTTTTTAGTAGTAGTTCATGAGACCTCGAATTCCCACGTTCCAGCGTGCATTATGCCAACAGGTCCCACCACCAACTCTAGCTGAGAAGTTGAGTCACCCTTCTTTTTTTTTTCAGAAATAGAATAGAATAAAGAATGAGATAGTCTATATCCTGTATCGATCATAGGATCACTCTATGAATAGGTCAATTCTCTGTGACCTCCCACCGTTCACGACATCCCTTGCTTCTCGCAAGAACGGCTCCTCGGTGGAGGAGTAGAAGCGCTGGTCCCCTTCGGTCAACTTGCTTGTGCCTGCTGTTACCTACCGTAGGACCTCCGTCCCCGAAGCGAAGAAAGAGGAGCAGGAACAAGAGGTTGTCCTCTCCTTACAGTCAAGTGGCTTTCCGCTCCTCTCCCGGCCCAGTAGTTCCGCAACTACTACCGTGGTTGTTGCCAACGGGGATCCCCCATTCCGAAAGGTTACTAGGCCGGCCGTTAGGTCCAAAGTTGTATACCACTGCTATGGTGCCGATAGATTCACTACTTCAGCGCCGTTATCGGACATTGCAGGCTGAGCATCTATTTCTCGTATATCGTTCCACACCGAGAAGAGGGATGTGTACCTCCAGCAACAACAAGAATGGAACCATAGGCTCCTATGCTGGGAGCATTTCGGGGTATAGGTCTAACCACCTCAACTCCCCGTTTCTGGCATGCTATAGTTATTAAAGTCTCTCGACGGCGGGAATGGGAGATTACCGGTAAGCCAGATGCTTCGCGAACCCTATTCAACTTTAAGGCATTTCGTTGCACTTTAATCACCCTCGTGAAGAGGCGCACTCCGATACCATTGATGTCCAATAGCTTTTATAGTAATGGCTGGATCTACTACTACCTCGTCCATTGAGTATAACAGAGCAAATGATGGTATAGCAATGAACATAGGGATGATACTAGGAAATATGGTCCGAAGAATCTCGATAGTAGTTCCATGAACAATCCTTTGCGGGATTGGATTTTTTTTATAGTGGAAATGCCATAAAGCGCGACCCAAGATCCATGATACGAAAACCAAAATCAGAATAACGAAGAAAAAGACATCGTGATGTAAGTCTGTTATTCCTTGCATTATAGGTGTTGCTGCGTCTTGAGATCCTAATTGCCATGGTTCCGCTGCATCACAAGGAGCAATTGTGAGGAATAGCCATTCTAGAACAATCATTTGGTTTGGTTCATTCTTTGACTGCTCTGCTCCCCCCAAAAAAAAGAGAGACTGAATTTCTTCCACCTTCCCTGTAGGAGTAGTGAAGAAGTATAGATTTAGTTGGTTGTTGACCAACGGAAAGCATGGGATCAAAAAAGGCAGAATTTACGCAATTTCTTTTCTAAGAAAGAGATCATAGTGATTGATGGCTCTTTCAATCCGGCGAAATGGAATTGGCGTGTACCAATTTGGGTCAGATTAATAAGCTTACGACCACTGAACAAACTTGGTTGACGAACATAGTTTATGCGCCGCTAATGTAGCGGCTTGTCGAGCATTTGACAAACTCACACCATCCATTTCAAATAGGATTTGTCCCCTGGACACACGAGCAATCCAACCCGTAGGATTTCCTTTTCCTCTTCCCATTCTTACTTCTGTAGGTTTCCCGGTAATAGGGATATCTGCGAGAACTCTTACCCATATCTTACCATTTCTTCGGAATTGTCCGCTCATAGCACGATGGAAGTGTCCGATTATAGCACGACGCGCTGCTTCAATGGCTCGATATGAAAGACGACCAGCTCTACAACTTTTAGTGCCATATCTTCCAAAACCAAGTTGTGTACCGTCCGGTTTGCAACCCCTACTACATCTGCCTTTACGATATTTACTATATTTCGTACGTTTCGGATATAGCACGTCCCCCCTTTTTTTTACTATATGAAATCCACACTTTGACACCTGAGATTCCGTAACGAGTAGATACTTCCGCAGGAGCATAATCTATTTTCTGGTTAAATACATTACGAGATGTTTTTCCATACTTTCCGCATTCAGTTCTAGCTATTTCTGCACCTTCTAATCGACCTGAACAACATATACGGATCCCCTCCACCCCCTTTTTCATTACTAATGGAATATCCTTCACTATTTGACTAAAAATGGAACGAAATGATCTTGTTTTGTTCCTCGGTTGAAAAGAGATGTCTTGAGCAATCGGAGAAGCACTTTGATAAACAGATTTGATCTTGACCGATTCAATTAAGGTATTAGTGTTTGTTCTATTATACAACAAAGATCGCATTTTTTGCACTTCGTTCAAATAATAGTTGTACCCGTACGGAATTCTTCTGTTTCTCAGTATGATCTCTATCATCATCTCTATTCCCCTTATCAATTCTCCTATCCTATTTAGGTCTATGAATTTCTCTATCAATTCCATTACCTTATCCTTACCCATGAGGTTCCAACATTTTCTCCTTAATTGACCTAGGAGTTGTTCCCGGGCATCCTCAAAAAAAAGGTTATTATACACCCCAACCCCATCCCTTGGAAAAAAAAAGGTAGCACCGAAGAAAGGAAAGAGCGAGATGGTGGTTTTTGTTGTTCCCGCGAAGCGAAGATCATTCGCTTGGCGAATAAAGTGGGTCACCCTCTTTTTGGCTTCGGCCAAACACTTTTTCTCGCTGGTCGAGCTTTCTACAAAAAAAGCGATGCAAGAACGTATTCTTTTATCTAAGCTTCTTCCCTGTGCATTAGCTCCCCCCATCGTAGATGGTTCAGCCACGCCCGGTGCCACGAAATGATTGAGAACTACGACGGGGTCGAAATGCATTTTCTTCTTTGTATTCAATAAGTATTGCATGACCGAATAATTCAAGGAAGGGCGGACTGCGGGGAGGGTCCTTTTAAGTAGATGACTCGTCGGGCGGTCGGAGCGGGACTTCTTTGGGAAAAAGAACTTGAATAAGTTTGTTTTTCTGAAGGAGTCGTCATTTTCTATCAGGAACGCTATGTCATTTTCAATCCCGGCGTATTTCGGATGCTTGAAGGCCCCGCTGACACGAAGTGATTTAGAAAGATTCTTCTTTATCGATGGTGATCGGTCATGGTATCCATAGCCTTGCTTCTTTTTCGGCCAAATCCTGATTTCGTTTTGCTTCTCCCGATCGTCGAGCCTGATCGACTCGACTCTTTTCCCTGCCCCCCGGCCTCTCACTTCGTTTCGTTCTTCTTCTGTACCGTCGCTTGAATGAAGACACCCGATCGGCCCGACTTTCCCAAATGCCCCCCACCGGCCCTTCTCCTTTACGGGTCTGGATTTTTCGCGTCGTTTCAGTCGTCGTGGTCGACGGGGAAGAAAGAAATGAATGAATGTTCTTTTGGGAAAATGTATAATAATACACCTACCGAGACGAAAGCCAAAGGTGAGTCTCGTAGGTGGACGTATCGAACCGAAATAAGATCTCAGATTGACATCTTGATACACTGATTTACCATAATAATAAATAGAGTCAATGGTGACTCCGCCGTGGGAAGAGCCGCTTCCTTCTTGCTTGATAGGGGGGGCTTCCATTCACCAGCGCAGACTAAAAGTGCTCTCCGAACCGTGCTGGATAGTCACCCATCACACGGCTCTCAAACCCAACCTGTGGTGGATCCCGGGAGACAAAGTCAAAACGCAACATCCTTTGCCCCATACTTTGAGATGCTCTTCTCCTGTTTTACGAATCCTACAACTCTCTTTACTGAGCGAGACTCCATCCATATCCCTACTAGTGGTTTTTCTTTCATTCAATCATCACTTGTTTGACAGCTTAAACTAGGCTCCACTTTAGAGATAGGTTTTTGGTCTTAATCAAAATAGGTCAAGGGCGCGTCGGAACGGTCGGTAGCTGCTTAGTCTCATCCGAGAGTTTAATCTCCTTACTCCTTACTGCTTTTTTCAAAGAAAAAAAGAAGGGGGTCGATTTAGGCTCCTTCCCTTCCACTGCGTAGCCGCGCTAGCAGGTACTACGAGCCCTCTGTCCCACGCATCTAACCAGCTCGCGTGGTTCACCGGTTCCACCGAAAACTCTCATTTGTTGAAGCGGAGCATAGTGCGCTTTAGGCGCTGAGCGAGAAAGGTCTCTTCTTTCCTTTCGGTTTATTCACTGATCTGAAACTTAGCACTTGTTTTCTTATTGATTCCCGGGGCGGTGGCATTCTTGAATGAAGTCTATCCGAACCGAATTAGCACTTCTCAGATCAGGCTAGGCCTCTCCAGCTGAGCTGGGCGCCGGGGCCCTGGATGCGCTAGCGATTGGCACATAGGGGAATGGTTGCCCGGGTTTCTCGGCCTGGTATCCTGCACCTCGCGTTCATGATATCTACATTCAACTGTGCCCCGGAGACACGGTCGAAGCACGCCCGTCCAGTGTGCTTCTTTCACGACATGCTATAGTCCTGGGTGTCTTCCAGTGGTCTTCTAGCCTTAGAAGAAGTCGTGTCCGCCCCCGGCATCTGCAACGTCCTCCTTTGATATTCTAATCTGGGAGAACTAAAAGACTGACCCATTCGGTGACTTTCGCGGTCGCCCTCACTAAACCAACTTGAATCTGAACTACGATTCAGATCAAGTCTTACCGAAATAGGATTTCCTTTTCGTGCCATATGCGCTTAGACTTTACTTTTTCCCCCTTTTTCTTCCCGGTCCAATATTTGTTCTCGAAGGTCTTCGTTTCCGTGTAGAAGCAAACTCTCCAAATTTATGACCAACCTTTCCTTCAGTAATCTTACAACGAACAGGAGTTTTTCCATTGTAAATTCGTACGGAGCAATCAACGAATTCCGGCGAAATAGAAGATCTACGTGACCAAATTTTCCTGTTAAAAAGAAGATCTCTCTTCTTCTTCATTCTCAAGAGGAATGCATCAACAAAACTGCCCTTCCATATAGATCGTCGTGGCATGAACGAATTTCTTCGCTTCGATTCCGCCCCTAAAGCTAGCTCCTACTCCTCCTCCTTCTCCTTTAGGATAGGATCCTCCTTGGTCCTTTTTACATAACACTCTCGGCCGCCCAAGAGGACTGGCTATCTTTCTCTTTATACGCAATATCTTGAAAGGCAAAGAAAAAGATCTACCGTGGCCTTATGTTGGCATGGGATTTGGGTTACAAGCAGGTCATTCTTGAAACAGATTTTGAATATTGTTTGCATGCTGTGATTCATTTGATTTCCTCTAATCACCCTCAAGCACAACTGATCCAAGCTTGCAGGAATCTTGTTCAAAGGGATTGGCAGTGCTTTTGTAAGCATACTCATAGAGAAGAGAGAAGGTAAGATCGCGGCCGACTGGTTGGCATCTGAAGCTCTGAAGCAGCCGCCGGGTTATCAACAGCTTTTGACCTGTCTGCCTGGACATAAGATACCTAAAAAAGAAGAAAGAAAAGGAAAACGTTATTGTAAATGGCACGAGAAATGGACTCACTCTACAAATAATTGTGTAAATTTCAGGAATCTGATTCAAGATTACTTGGACAAAGGTTTGTTCCGGATAGCAGACCGACCAATGGGAATCGAGACATCACCGTTTGCGGGAGCAGTAGAGAGATCAATATGATGTCTGCTGACTTAAGGAAGTTGTCTGACCCACAGAAAGAGTTGGAGGCGGCTGAGCACATCCCATCCCACAAGAGTCAAGCCCTTCAACGGGTTAAACGTGCCATAAATGGGCTTTTAGTGGACTCAAAAAAGAAATCTTGATATAATAGATATCCCGGTAAGAGGAGGATAAAAAAAGCTTATGATGAGCCCATCACAGAGATGCACAGAGGAAGAGAACGAACGTCAGTCTCTTGAGCGACCGATCAAGAAATGCAAAGATAAGGGGAATGGTTAGTGATGAGGGCATAGGACAGAGAAAGTTCCTTCTCACTCTTTTGAATCCCAGGGATTGCCTCAGGGAAGAGGCCAGTCCCTGAAAAAGCCATCTCGATTGGTATCATTCAAATGCGAATATAGGCCTGATTGAAGCATAAAAGTGAAATAATAATAATGAGAGGCTTTTGTCCGTTGATGGTCATCTTACCTGTCTCCTACGCTACGCTCTCAACTGGATCAATCGCTTTGTCCTGATTTATTGAAGAGGTGCCCTGTGGAACATGTTTTATGGAATTGAACTCTTTATTCCATATTTCTTTTCTTACTGATTGAATGAAACTTATGTAGTCGATCATGATGGGAAGATCCCGCTAGGATCTCGGCACCCCTCCTCTGCACTTATTCCATCTATTTAGTCAATGACTCAGCCTTTAGTCTGCTTTGAATGATCCTATCTGCACTTATTCCATCTATTTAGTCAATGTAAGTGATTTCATACGTCAAAGTCTAATGAGAAGATATTAAGAGTCAATGTAAGTGATTTCATACTCCACAAATATCAACTAGAATAGTTGGCAAAGGCAATCTTTCGTTGAAAGTCATTTCAGTACATATACACTATAGATTCTCTTCGTTATATCACTTTTCTATCTCATCTATCTTACTTCTTGATTAAGCAGCCCTGGAATCACTTCACTCCGGGCGACAAGCCTACTCATCATCAAAGCAAGTCCAAGCCCATGCAAAAATGGCCTCATTGTCATGGGAGCCCTTTCCTTACTCCTCAATATAGTCGTTCTATACATTAAGATTTGCAGCACCTATTCAGGAGCTGGGGAATCGGCTTGCAAGGAAAATCTTGATTGAAAGTCCATATCTTTCTATTTTCCTCTATCTCCGGCTAGAAAAGAATGTATGCGTCAAACTTTGATGTCTCACTGGTTTAGATACGACGAGATAATCATCAAAGTTCGGGAATCTCAACGGGAATACCTCACTGCACCGGTACCGGTTATGAGCCACATTCAGCGAAGAGTTTCTGGTCTTTGTCCCCTTAATGCATTATAAATTGCAAGGAAAAATGAAAAAAAAGTGGAATTCTATAGGTTTAGCTAAGACGATTTCGGAAATTAGAAACTTATTCCTTTTTTGTTTGGTGCGAGCTCAACTTAAGCTATACATTGCCCGAGAAGAGCGGTTTGGGTGCACCCAAACCGCTCTTCAACCACTTGCGGCAGAATTTCCAAATCTATTTAGTATGGAGATGTTGGCACAAGAAGGCGAACTCTCATTATATATCAATCTTTTGCTCTGGCTGCTATTGACTTGACTACATTGTCTCACTGAGCAGTGTTTTCTCATGGAGGAAAGAAAGATGGGCCAAATCATGCGGGTAAGTGCCCAAGAAATTTCATACTAGCTACTTCCACTACTGTCACCCCTAAGTATTGCATTATTTGTGAGAGTTCGGCCATTTGAAGAAAAGACATCGGATTATACAAAGTGCCCCTAATGCTATGATGTTGACACAATCTGGTTGGCGGCATTTTCCAATGAAAAACATAAAAGATTATTTGGATCATTGTTCCAATGTATCTCAGCCTTTCTGCAAGTTCCAATTTAGAAGGCTGAAATTGACCATTAGAAAACAAAACAATGGCCAATAAAAAGAATTCTCCTTTGAAGTTGATTTTAATGAGCATAAAACCAGGCGAAGAGTCTAATTACTGCTTTTTGTTTCACTTTATAGGGTAGGGTCACCGTGCCTATGTGGGTCATAGAAAAGAAAATACATAAAGCCTAACAAGCGAGCCATGCTTCCTTGAAATTTGCCAGAACTGTCATCACCTATGGTTGATTAAGAAAAAAAACTGGAAACAAGAGACCTGGTTTTTTTTCCAGTTTCTGATTCCAGAATGTCTGCATCTATTGTTCTTGTTATAGATGAATGTTTAGATGAACTACACCTCCTGAATTACATCCCTCCTTGCATGCATTTGTTGATTCACTTCCCTCGACAACGAGAATTTAGAGTATATTGTATGGCCGCACAGTATTTTATGATTTTTCGGAGGAATTTATAGCATCCATCTGCTAATGTGTAATGTGCTGCCTGGTGACAAATCACCAACTCAGGAGTCCTTGAAAGCCTTGATCTACGGAACTGACATATACTTGTCCCCAATGCATGCATCATCAGAAGTGGCACACAAAATATTCTCATCACTGAGGCCATACAAATTGAACATTCCAGAAGCTTCTAGAGACCGGCGCCTGGGTACGGCAATTGAGGTTGCTCCTGCTATAATTCAAGGGCCATCAGCAGAAATGTCTCGAGGAGTAGTTAAACGGGCAGGAGATAATAACAGAATAATTGTGTGCACTGGTGGACCTAATACTTATGTACCCGGGCTAGCGCCCTCTCTCTTCTGTGCCCTCTCTCTCTAGCAGAATGCTATCTGTTCTTATTCATATATTACCTTCCATTAGAAAAAAAAAAAAAAAAAATGAAAAATGTTAAGATATTCTTAATGATATTCGGGCTTCTACCCAGCAGAGTCTTCCATAACTGACCGACCGGTGAAAGGATAGCCGGACCCGTTGAAAGCCGGCAGTTATTGATGGCTTGGAAAGAAAGCTGGGCTAGGTCTTCTTCCCTTAGAGAGGCTTATTCTCCTTTCCCGAGTTCTCAAATATTTGCTTTTGTCTCTGTTTATTCTATTATTAGTTCTATTGTTCCGATCCGCTTGTGTTTCAGGAAATCAAACCGAAGTCAATTCATTCAACAAGATCTGTTCGGATCAGATCTACCAGCGACCGGTTTACGGAACAAGGAGTTAAGCAAGGGCCAGGAGATTGATAAAAGAACCTGGCCGAAGTAAGTCTTGTGTTCAATTCCGCGGTTGGAAGGATTTCTTTCTGCCATCTGTCTTTCCCTTCTCTCTCTTCTCTTAGCAAAGGTAGGTGAAAGTCAAACCTTTGGCTTGCGGGCTCAGGGACTGCAGTCAGCTGCTTCCCCTGTAGCCGTCAGCTCGTTCTTGACAGATCCGATCGGGTGTTCATAATCTGGAGTAAAAGGATTCGAACCTTTGCATGCCGGTACCAAAAACCGATGCCTTACCACTTGGCTATACTCCATAGGCCTGTTTTGGACGGTAGGAACGGGGAGAGGGGGAAGGGAGAAGCAGGGCTCGAAGAACGAGCCGAGCCGTGCAAGGACGCGGGGATATAGCAAGTAAGCAGCAAGGTTCTCCCCTTAGGACCGACTACAACAAGCTCGCGACTCTAATAGAAAGAAAGGGTAAGCTCTCTGCTCTATTTGCTTGCAATGCTATGCCTATCAAAGTTGGCGAAGGCTTCTGTAACCTTAGACTCGTTACGCTGTTCGACCGAACTCGTTGGCTCCGCGTCCACCGAAAGTCGGTAACCTTCGTCACCGTCAGCATTTGGTACTCTCTCGATAGCTTCAATAGTTCACTGAAAGCCTTTGGTGTAATAAACCGCAAGCCCTTCAGAAAGAAAGACATAATATAATAATGAATTAATTAATAAACATTAATAATTCAAAAAAGAAAGGGTTGGTTAAGAACTATTGACTGTAAACCATAGCAGTTACAGTCACTCAATGGAGATGTTCGCCTTTGTTTGGAATGAAGATGGATGAACAGGCACTTGAGCCTGGAACTGATGAAATTCGGGGAAAACATGGAAGCGGTCACTATACTGGGGGGGGCAAGACATGACCGCGACTTAAGAAAAAAGTACCCTTGAAAAGACTAAAGGAACGGGGGAATGACTACCTGTAATAAAGCACAGGCTAATACGAGCCGACCAGAAGAAGCAAGGCTTAGATTACCAGATCCTGGACACAATCTTCCTAGAGATGGAGAGCCACTTGACTGTAAGGAAAGGGGCCCTTGGGCCACTTGCCTCGCCCTTTTTTTTGCACCTATCCTTCTTGCTTGCTTACCTATAGCTCTCTTGTCTTAGTGACTCTTCCTCTTTTCTAGGTTTTTTTTCTGAGTGTTAAAACGATAGATTTTTCATTTGCCAATGAATTGGATCCGCCCCGATTCGATCAATAATGGGATTCTTGGCTAGAGAAAGGTTCTGTGACATGGACGCCCAGCCCAACTCGGTCGGTCGGTTGGCCCACCTAACAGATGATGATATTCTCGATCGATTTGATCGAATTTCATTCTTTCTCACTATTCAGAACAGTGGAGCTTTCGATCAAGATCTTCTCGCCTCACCCGTTTGGGCTCTCGCTCGAATCGGAACCTTTATGCGTAGGTAGGCTTTCGACTCAATCTAATAGCCTACCTATCGGGCGCCAATAAAAGAGAAAGTTTTCGCATGGGCTCATCATCTGATGCAGAACCGATGCGAGAGGGAGAAGCGGGGATTGATAGCTTTCAAGAACCAGTGGAAAGGAAAGACTTCTTCCCTGCATTCCTTCCTTTCCAAAAAAAAGGAAATTTCTTTGGGCAAAAACCTTGGTAGTTTTCAAACAAATCCAATGTTGGGCCAAGCCTTGCCAGCCGGTAATAGCCGAAGGCATAAAAGGGGGAGATAGGGAAGAGGAGATTAAGGATAGTCACTCCACTCCATAGATAGTGCACACAGATTCTTCTTTCATTTTCCATTCCTTTCGGGTCGGAAACGCGGGCTGCTAGTGGGGCTGTGCCCATTCTCCCTCTTCTTCCGCTTTACAACCGGAATAAGGAACCTTAGAATTCACCCTACCTGTCGATGAAAAAATGGGATTTGAGAGGAGCTGAAAGCCACTTGACTCTAAGGAGAGGACCACCCGCTAGCGGATCAGAAAGATTTGTATGGAATGTCCTACTCCTGCCTGAGCTTTCCGATCAACCAATCCCCTATTTCAGGGACATCTGTGTTAGGTAGGCCCAGGGATCACTGATTAGTCGAATGAGCCCATCTCTCTGGCCTATCATTTGTTGGTCGATCCGGCTGGCGGCTCCTGCATCTCCTGCCTCTCTATGGGGGCCCCTTTTTTTAGACTAGTTTGCTGCTAGGAGTCCCTAGAGTCGAATTAATAATCAATAGAAGTCCCAATAGAAGTTGACTGACCTGGCTCTTCAATCGACGATCTACTGCTCCCTCTTAATAGCAGATGCCCATGCTTTGATTCGAAAGCCCTAGCCATCCCCAGGTATTCAGTGTCTGGTTCGATAGGACCAGGAAGAGAGGACTCTTTTTTTTCCTCCTCCCTTCAGTCCAGTTTGAACCCGTCCCAACAACGAACACCTTCCTACTGCAAGGTGAGGCTCTGCCCTTCCCCTAGAATCCACTCCGGGTCGGAGGAGCAACTAGTCAAACTTCTTGAGCAGCCGAGATATTGAACAACGAACATTTGAAACAATTCCTTGCCTCACCCTGAGATGAGAGGGAAGGTCGATTTGACTCGAATCCTGGACCTGATCTTGAATCCTACACCGGTTAATGATGCGATGGGGGAAGTTTTTCTTTTTTCATCAATGCTGGCCCAGTCGAGGCTCGTCCATGCCCAATCCCGATGGGCCTTCGCTTTGCCCCTACCCTAGCTCTATAATCCACCCGTTCCCCAGTCCCTGAAAGCCCTCCGGGGGCCTAGCCCTCTTTCTCCACTCGAGTCTGAAGTTCAGCGGCTTTCATCGTTGACGAACACCTGCGCTAATAAGACAAAGAAATGGAGAGTCTATGCCTTGAATGAATCAGTAACAACGGATTAGTGGAATGAGGGATCAAGAGACGGATAGGGAGGGAATGGCCTATCAATCATTGGTTGACCTTCCCTTGAACCAGTCACGGAGCTCTCAACTGAGTTGTTTAGGTTCTGGAATTCCATCTCTAGTTGGGGCTTTCGATTCGAAAAAATGTGGTGCGGGTTCATCTCTCTCGACCAGTTCAGGTGAGAGGGAGGATGTAATTCAGCTCGACCTACAGGGAGAGGGAGGGTGATCGAGGGGACCCAGACTTTCGATCTCTTCTCTATGGCGGGAGGTTTCTTTCGTATCAAGAGTGTGTTGGGGAGGCCAGGGAAGATGGATTGGATCGAGAGGCGATGCTTATGCTTCTTCTTTCTCGATAGGATTCCCATCATTTTCAGTCTACGGCGAAGGAGACAAGGGCGAGGCACCGAACATGTTCTACCCTCAACCTCCATCCGTCATTAGTAATCTCAATTCGCTTTTCCTATTCACTAGTACACTGCGCGCTACAACTAGCAGCCCCGCCCTATAGAATGAATAAGGAGAGGCTTATCGATGACCTCACCCCCCTTGTCACTTAAAGGGAAAGCCAGAGAAAGGGGCCCGCTGGAAACCCTCGCCTTCGGCTCCATACTGAAAACGCCGGCCATGAAGGGACATCACGACTATCCTTTCTGGTAATACCGGGCTTTATATGATCCTGATCAGTGATCAGTATATTTGAATATTCTGGATCCTTATGTGCTTTTTTTTGTTATACTAGCGGCGGCAGATCTATTAGTAAACAGGAGCCGCTATCGCTCACCCGGCTGGATGTCAATCTGACGGATGGATAGGCGTAGCAGAAAAGAAAGGGTCAATTACAAGAGGAAGGCGGAGGAAAAAAGACGAGAGAGCAAGAACCAGGAGGCTCGCAGCTACCACGGCCGTAAGCACTCCGCTCGTTCGTAAGCTCCTGGCTCGCCCCTATCTCTAAAGGGGCTTACGAACGAGTATTTATGACTCTGGTGGCAACACGTGACAGGCGAATGACATGATTCTCGAGGAGTTACACGACGGCCATGTGATGATGCATCAAATAGATGCAAGGGTGGATGACTCAGTAGGTCCTTGTATGGACTTATTGTGTTCCCCACAGGAAGAGCTTTAGAGGAAATAGGAGTGGACATCTATATGGGCTTCATGTGATTCGAAGCCAACCACTATGTATTGCAAGAAAGTCCTATGTGTACCTATGTATACCTAATGAAAGTCTTAAAGAGCCTCTTAACACTTACCTGCCTAAACCAAGCAAGATTCAAGAAGAAATCCATTACCAGCAAGATACGATACGGCTCAGCCAAAAAAGGTGAGCGCCTGGCGCGAGCCTTATTTATTAGTTTAGTAAAGTCAAGCTTTG
>JAJJBR010001267.1:0-17775 GCA_022817965.1 Solanum lycopersicoides
CATCTTCGATCTAAACATTAAATTTTAACTAATTGGTGTTAGCATCAAAATTTACACTAAATTTGATGTAATCAAACTTCAATGCACTGCATCAAATTTTTCACCAAAAAAGGAAATTATCTTTCTTTCTATTATTATATATTTTTCTGATTTCATAAAATAAATTCTTTCTAAAACAATCATATGTGATTCACATTATTTTCTTTTATAATAGTTTAATATAAAATTATTTTATACCATAACTTATCATATATCATTTTGATGTATGTCAATTACTACTTTGTTTAATGTTTATTATTTTCGGTTATTTAAAAGTACATTGTATTATTTCTTTAAAAATTATATGTTTGTATTGTAAATTTTTGTGAAGGTTACTTGTAGTTTATATAATTTATAGTATAATTAACATAAATTTATTTTTTAAAAAAGGTCATATATAGAAAAATTCATTATAAAAAATAATTAAATATACAAGAGATTTAATTAAAGCATACAATTTATATAATGTTTAATTAAAAGTTTGTATTATGAAATAATATTATAATATACAAAAAGTTATTTGGTGTGAAAATTTGTGTAGGTTGGAGCTTAAAACACCAAATTTTACACCAATATATTTGGTGTAAAATTTGGTGTTGGATTGGAGATGGTCTTATGTGATATGTGTGATACTAGGAGAGTTAATTAAATTGTTGCATGATTTTGAAATATTTTAATTTGTTAAGTATTGTGATTTATAATTTTTAACGTAATTTTTGAATAATATATGTTATTTTTTCTATCTCAATTTATGTGACACAGATAAAAATTTAAAAGTCAAACCAAACTTTTAATATATTTTAAAAAAGTTATCAAAGAAAAGTGAAATATGTCTGCAAAAAATATGCCAAGGACATTTAAAACTTCAATTCAAACTTCATTTAAATATGATTTTTTAAAAATCATTCAAATATGATTTTCGAAAATCATTTGAATATACTTTTTCAAAAATATTCATATTCGAAAATCATTTAACACTTTTTCAAAAATATTTATAAATTTATAATCAAACGCTGGCAAAATTACTTCGAAATTAGCTAATTACATACGTAGGTACCATCAATCAATAAGAAAATGCACATAGTAATAAATGAGTAGCTAACTCTTGCCCTCATTGCACTCAACATTCGAAATCTAATTATAAATATTACTAATAAATATTATTGCACACACTTGATAATAATACTCGTGAACATAAAATAAAGTCAAGTAATACACAAGGCAACATATATATGGCACATGTATTTTAATGTATATAACTAATATAAGAATTAATTAGTTATATACTCTATTTGATATCATGGTATTAGTAATATAAAAAGTTTTATGTTTGTATTAGTATGATTTACGACATAATTATCCTTCAAAAAAAATTCACATTCTTTAATTTTTACTATATTCTGTGAAGCGTAAAAATTAAAAACTATGTAATGTATATAATACACCAAATCTAACACTGAATTAAAAATAATCTCATTAACATAAGTATTAAATAATATCAACATTACAATATCATATTTAACATTGTTGTTATACATTTTACCAAACACACCAAATTTCCAAAATAGGACCATTGTTCACCAAATTCTCATTTGTTTTATAAATTTTAGAATATCATCAATTCTATCAAAAAATGTTAGGATTTTGGGTGTTTTTTTATGATAAGTTTGGCAACTATATTCTCACCTACCCTATGTTTTTAATAGTTTCTTGATGGTAAGTCACCCATAACCACCGGCCTTTTTCATGCTATATCTCTCTCGATTTCGAAGTGTAACTTGTATAAAACCTATATATCTAGAGGCGAAATCAGAATTTAAAATTTATAAACTTAATTTTCTTAAGTTATTAAGTTTTATACTAATAATTTGTATAAAACAACAATTTTTTTACGATAAATTCAAAATTTTAATCAAAATTACTAAGTTCGAATGGACGCGATCCAAACACATTGACTCTACCTATGTCATAAGCGTGGGTACCTTTGATTAAATGCAATTGATATTCCCATTACGTTATCAATGTATTAATTTAAATAATTACAGTAAATTTTGATTTGGCATGTGTATTATTCAATGGTTTTCGATTAATTTATACTAATAATACGAATAAACGTTTATATTACTGATGAATTCACAAAATAAGGCATGTGGTGTAATGTGTAAGTACTCCCTCCATTTTATTTCATTTAGTGCTTATATTAAAAATATATTATTAAATTAAGACAAATTTATCGTTTTCTTCCAAAATTATTCTTATAATTAAATAATTGTATATAAAGTACTATTAGTAATCAAATTTATATTTTCAAAAGTATAATTAATATGACTAATATTACTTTTTCTATTTTCTTTTATTTGTTCACTACTATATAGTTTTTCACTTTACTTTTTTAAAAAAAAAATATCTTTTTCCATTTTTTCATTTTACTCGAGACACTAATTACTTTTTTTCAAAAATTATTTTTCAAAACATAAGACTATACATCAATTAATATGAACAGAACCAAAGCTAGAAAATGCAGACATGGATCATCTGAAATTCCTTCGACAGAAAATTACAATGCATACATAATTAAAATCATTATATTATATATATATATATAATATACGTTGATCAGTCTTTAACTTTTTCATGTGTCTTTTTTAAATATTTTGAATTTCTTTAGTGAAAATTTTTAACTCTATCACAAAATATAATTAATATTATGATAAATTACTTATATTAATTATTGTTTCTTAAATAACATATAAAATCTAAATTAAATCGATAAAAATAAATCAAAAAATTATTTTATTAAAAAACAATTATCGAATCAATATGAATCAAATAAACGAAACGACGAAGTAATAAAGTGGGAAACACATTAGATGTCCCTTTTGCATGTGGGTATACGTATTGATAATGACATAAAGTAGAGACGATTTAGTCATAATATGATTGCTTGGACGAAATCCCCCTTTCTCACATGTTCATTATTTGCCTTCTTGGTCAATTAACCTTACAACATTGACATTTTAGTTACTATTCTCCTCGTCCCATTTAATGTGAGTATATTATTTTATTATAATTATAAAATTTATTTTTTATTTTTAGTAAAATAATTTATAGTCATACAAATATTTAAAATTTGTTTAAATTAACTTAAAAATTCGTCAAATATATTTTAAGTCATTTTTAGATTACAAGATTAAAAGGTCGTTCATTATTTCAATAAAATATTATGTTAAATCAAACTGTGTCACATAAAATAATACCGCTAGAATATATTATCATTCCCATTCCTACTTGGCACATATTTTGGCAATAATTTCTATTAGTACTCTTTTCCTTATGGTAGTTGAGCTATCTATCCTCTAATGGAACAACTCATTCCTAAACCCCCACCCCACCCCACCCCCACCCACCCCACCCCTTATGAAAGCAAGATTACATATACAAAAACAATGCTTTCTAGTAAATAACCTATAATATCTCTATCTATATATCTTTCTTGTATATATCCATTATATATGTAACTTTACACCCACACACAATTAACACACCACATCAAAATTATTGGAGGTTCAACTTCTTATATACACTATTTTTTTGCTTCTTCTTCTTCTTCAAACTTCATATATTTTTGTATAAAATGGCAAATGAAAGTATAGACATGGAAAAAGAGAGACTAACAGCTGAGATGAATTTCAAAGATTCATCTTCAGTTGTTATTAAAATCCGGCAAAAATTGCCGGATTTTTTACAATCTGTTAAGCTCAAATATGTCAAGCTTGGTTATGGTTATTCATGTAACCCTCTCACACTTCTTCTCTTTGCTACCATTTTTCTTATGGTTACCCTAACCGGTCTAAAATTAGACCGGTTTTACGATACATGGAGAAGTGAACCAACTTTACTTTTAATTGACACTTCAACCGGTCTAACCGGTTTGATAATACTATTTTTGTTAATAGGGGTATATTATGTAAAAAAACCTAGACCGGTTTTTTTGGTTGATTTTGCATGTTATAAACCTGAAGATGAACGTAAAATATCGGTCGATTCGTTTTTCAATATGACGGAAACAAATGGTGCATTTGAAGAGGAAACTATAGTATTTCAAAAAAAGATATCTCATCGTTCTGGTTTAGGTGACGAGACATATTTACCTAGAGGAATCACATCCATCCCACCGAACCTCAACATGAAAGAGGCACGTGCTGAGGCGGAGGCGGTTATGTTTGGAGCATTGGATTCATTATTTAGTAAAACACAAATCAAGCCAGAGGAAATTGGGATACTTATAGTGAATTGTAGTTTGTTTAATCCAACGCCATCGCTTTCATCAATGATTGTGAATCACTACAAGCTCAAAACTGACATCAAAAGTTATAATTTAGGTGGAATGGGATGTAGTGCTGGCTTAATTTCAATTGATTTAGCCAAACAATTGTTAAAAGCAAATCCAAATTCATATGCTGTGGTTGTTAGCATGGAAAACATTACATTAAATTGGTATTTTGGAAATGATAGATCAATGTTGCTATGCAATTGTATATTTCGTATGGGAGGAGCAGCTATGCTATTGTCTAACAAGTCGAAAGATCGAAACCGGTCTAAATATGAGCTAGTCCACACCGTTCGAACCCATAAAGGTGCTGATGACAATAGCTACAACTGTGTGTACCAAAGAGAAGATGATAAGGGTGTCGTAGGGGTGTCACTAGCTCGTGAACTTATGGCCGTAGCTGGTGATGCTCTCAAAACGAACATCACCACCCTAGGGCCATCCGTGTTACCTCTTACTGAGCAATTCAGGTCAGAGTTCATCTACCTTATCTAAAAGTTTAAACCGTTCATAATTACTATTTATTACATGGAACCCTATTCTTTCTAGAATAAGTCAGCTCTGATACCATCATCTATCTCATCTAATAAAGTCTGCTCTGATACTATGTTAATCAAGGTGGGATTATTATTAGGTTTAACTAGACTTTTTTTCTTCTTGATGCATATAAAAAAATACACGCATATAACGAAATCAAATTCATTCTAAACGTGCTGAATTTAAATTCTGGATTCATATCTGATTCAGGTTTTTCATGACATTGGTGAAGAGGAAGCTCCTGAAAGCTAAAGTGAAACCCTACATACCTAATTTTAAGCTAGCATTCGAGCATTTTTGTATACACGCGGGAGGAAGGGCAGTGTTAGATGAAATACAAAACAACTTAAGCTTGAGCGATTGGCATATGGAGCCATCAAGAATGACACTCCATAGGTTTGGTAACACGTCGAGTAGTTCGTTATGGTATGAGTTAGCTTACACAGAATCAAAAGGAAGAGTGAAGAAAGGAGATAGAGTGTGGCAAATTGCATTTGGTTCAGGTTTCAAATGTAATAGTGCAGTTTGGAAATCACTTAGGGTTATTGATAGTAATGAAGTGAATGCAAATGGAAACCCTTGGGCTGATTGCATTCAACGTTACCCTGTGAAAGTTGCCCTTGCCAAGCAATAGAGGCCTAGACGATACTCCGTCTCAATTTATGTGACACTCTTTGGATTTCGAGATTTAGATTACTTTTTCATGTGGATTTCTAATATGTTAACTTGTTAATGTACTTTTATATTGTTTCTAAATATATGTAAATTTTATTTTCTTGAAAAAAAATATTTAAGATTCCGCAAATCATAATCCATAGTCAAAGTAAATGATATTTGACTCTCGAGATCCAAACAACAATACTATATATAAGTTGAGAAAGAGGAAGTAACATAATATCGTTGTTGAGAATACAATTAACTAATATAAAAGTGTGTTCTCTCTAACATATGATCACACACTTCAACATGATATCAGAACAGATAGAGATGAGATGGTCACATACTTCAACAGTGGTCAATATTTATGAAATTACAAGTTTTTCGTTTCGTTTTTTTTTTTATATATGTACGTAGTAAATTTAAAGAGAATTATTCTTGTTCACGTAAGTCTAGTTTCAACTTTGGGTGGGCAGCTTGCTACAACTATATTTATATATGAGTTGATTTGACCTAATAATAAATTCAATTATACCCATTTTTGGGTAAACAATGATAGATAAATTAGATGTTAATATAAAAGATGTTAATTGAATGAAATAATGAAATTCGTATATTGTTGCTTTAGTTGAGGATTTAATGGTAGGCTTTATCAATTTTAGATAATTTTTTCTTATACAATTACCATTAACTGTGATTAAATGGTTTAATTAGAGGTTTATTTAAAATTCTAAGATATAAAAAAAGTAAATCCTAATGTATCTTGCATGTGAATTCAAATTAATTGGATTCTAAATTATTTGCAAATTCAAATTCAAATTATATATTGATCAAAGAGAATATCATCATTCAAAGTATTTTGGGTGATGAATGTGGGAGAGAATTAGGAGAGGTTTAGAGTGTGTTTGGTATTTTCAATTTTCTCATATTTGGTTGGGACAAAAGTCTTAGAAAATGTTTTTCAAATCAACTCATTTTCCTCAAAATTAAGGAAAATGACTTCCCTTCAAAAATTAAGGAAAACATTTTCCAAAACTCTTCTCCAACTTCAAATTACATTTTTTTTTTGGCAAAAACATCGATTTTTAAAATATTTTTAATTTCAAATTTTTTTTCTTCCCCCGATCCCTGACCTCCCCACCCCACCCCACCCACCCACCCAGCACCGGACAGCCCCACCCCACCCCCACCCCCACCCCACACACCCAAATTTTTTTTTTTTTTAAATTATTTTAAACTTTAAAATTTTATTTTGACCTAACCCCTACCAGCCCCCCCCCACACACACACACACAACTCCAAAAAAATTAATTTTATTTTAAAAAATATTTTCAACTTCAAAATTTTATTTTTTCACCTATCCCATGCACACCCACCCTCCCCACACCCCCAAAAAATTATTTTAAAAAATATTTTTAATTTTATAAATTATTTCTACTCTAGTAAAAATAAAAAATGTTTCTGAAAAAATATTTTTCATTTATAAATCAAACACTAAAAATCATTTCTGGAAAATATTTTCTACTCACCAACCAAACATGAGAAAATAAGTCCAAAATCTACTTATTTTCCAGGAAAACATTTCCATGGAAAACATTTTCCTTCATACCAAACACACCCTTAGTGAGTTAATTTGGAGTGAAGGAGTAAATTAAATAGATAATTAAGTGGACATGCAATGTATATGACACTAAATTTGGCATATAACTAACAGAAGTATTAGAAAACACATTTAAATTTAACAAGAATTATTAGTTTATTTTTAAATTATTGCCAAATTTAAGGATATTTTTAATACTTTTTTAGATTTTTTATTGAGAATTTCACGCTTCTATAAGAATTTGAGACCATTTCTTATACCACGTGGCAGATTAGAGGTGTATTTAAGTTCAATTAGTCAAATAAATAGGTGTTTTAAGACTGTCAATAATTTAAAAAACGAAACTAATAGTTCATGTTAAATTCAGACATATTTTTAATACTTCTCTGAGTTCTCTCTATAATTAACAAATATTGAAATAATAGATAATTATCTAAAATCATAAATTGAATTAGTAAATATGATAAGGATATACATCTACCTATATATATTTTTCCAAAAAAAAAAAAAAAACTTATACTTATCAAGGGGACGCAATATTAAAGATTATGGACACACAACACTTATATATAAGACAATTACATATGCATTTACTTCTTAAATAAATGAAATGTAACTTTGTTGATAGAAATTGGTAGTTGGGACAAGAAGAAAATGAAAGATGTAGATACAAAGCAACAAACCGATTATATAACTTTCTAGAATTAATGAGACACTCTTCAGGTGTCAAGTTATTTTAGTAAAGAGTAAAAATTATTTACTCCAATTTTGAATTTAAAAATAAAACTTTCTTTCAATTTTGAACATAGTTAAATAAATTTTTAAGGATAATTTATCTAAATATTATAATGTTAGAGCTGATTACATTTTTTTAATTATTATTTTTTAAATTATAAAAGTACCTTAAAATTTATGGATTTTAAATATATCAATGGACTAACGAATACTTTAGTAGACATTCGCATACATAGATGAAGGATGTATGCGAGAGGAGAGGGATGTATTAGAGTGAGGATGTGACATTCGGATACATCATTGGACTTTCAAATACATCAACGGACCTCTGGATACTCAGGTAGAGATATATCCAAAAGGTAGGAATGTACCAAAGAGGGGAGGGGTATAGGAATATATTAAAAAAGGGAGAGATGTATCAGAAAAGGGAGAGACATAGTAGAGAAGGGGATAGACATGTATAAGGGAGTGAAGAGTGATATCCAAAAAAGGGATTTTATTAAAAAATTATATTTCTCATTTTCTTTTTTTTCATGGAAAATAATAAATTTTTTTATAGATTAAAAAAAACAAATATCTTTACTTTTATTTTAAAGAATTTTTTTTTTATAGTATAAAGGTAAGGAAAACATTTAAAAAAATTAAGAAATGGGAAGAAATGGTACTTGATAGTAATGAAATGAATGCGAATTGGAACTCTACCCTTGCCAAGCCATAGAGGTCTAGATGATAATCCTTCGTCCTAATTTATGTGTTACTATTTAAATTTTAATAATCAAATAATTTTTTTTATCGTAAATTTTTTACTCATCTTCTAAATATTTTAAATTATTGATTATGGTTAATTACAAAAAAAAAAATTCCAAATATGTAATTTTTATGTCAAAAAATTTTAAAAGATCCATATCCAAATGCTCAAGTAAAATTAATAAATATCTGACTTTTAAAATTTTAACAATATCACGTAAATCGAAAAAATGGAAGTATATTGCATGTTTTTTAGTTTCAAATTCAGGTCACCTTATTGTTCACGCAAGTTTAGTTGGGCAGCTTGCCTGATTATTGTTTAAAGTAGGTCATATTTATGAGTTCATTTGGACTCTCTCTTCTTTTGCATTGATTATTGAAATGATATTTCTATTATTGGAAAATCGAGATTATTATGTAATTTAATTAATTCTAGCGAGGAATTTTCATAAATAACTATAATTTATCTAATTACGATTTATAATAATAAGTTTAGAGAAGAAAGAGGAGAGATATATCAAGAGATAGAGGAGACCGACAAAAGAGAGAGGCAAGCAGGGTGTATCATCAGATACAACAGGTATCTCAAGATACGCACATCACGGATATAGAATACACAATCTTCTCTCCCCCCCCCCCCCTCTCTTAATCTCGCACACAACTATACATATTAGCTTTGAAACTAAAATACAGATACACAAATATATAATTGTATCACTCCGTAAAATAAATATATAAATACAGTCTGTATCAACCTATTGTGATACACAAATGGAAAACATATTGATGAAGTATTTGAATATTGTATCACCCTTATGTTAAATACATAAAATACATTTTTGTCTGATAATAGTTGAATTAGTTTTTTTTACATACAATCTGATAATAGATATACCATTTTTTCTGATACACATATAAAATTATTTTATGATACATAGATATAATTGATTGTATCAATAAAAGAAGATACAAATTGATAATAGGTGTATCAATTTTTCTTATACACAAATACAATTTTTTGTGGTACATAGGTATAATTGAATGTATCAATCCAGGAAGAAGAGAACATTCAAATATTGAAGAACAAATCAAGAACCTAGAACAAATATTCAAATATTCAACAAAAATCATTTTAAATTAGAGATTTGAATTTCATGTTTTGAGAATAGAAAAAATTATAATAGAAAGCGCTCCCCTTTTTAATGGACCTTATGCATGAACTGAAATTAATCAAATTCCAAATTAAATGAAAATAGATTACCAAATAAAAAAAAACATCTACTTGTCAAGTGGACTTAGTATTAAATATTATGGGCACATACACTTATATATATAGGACAATTACATATGCATTTACTTCTTAAATAAATGAAATGTTACTTCTAGATAGAGTTGGCACCTGGGACAACAAGAAAGTGAGAGATGCAGATATAAAGCAAGAAAATGTAAATAATGGTACTATTTTTTATAAGATTATCAAATTTAACCATACTTGTCTTAATTTTTCCTCAATATATAAGCTTGGTTTCATTGATCTACTTACAATACAATAAACTATCAAAACAATCTGCAATCGTTACGATCTCTACCACAACTTCTGTTATTCGGATGAACACTCTGTCGTGAGCTGGGGAAGAAAATGAGTTATTTTGCCATGCATCACTTAGGACTTGGAAAACATCTAAGGATATTAAAAAGGTAACCATTCTTGTTCACGCAATTAGTCTAGTTTCAATTTTTTTAGAGGAGCAACTTGCCTCATTGGTTATGGTATAAACTATAAATTGTAATCTCTGTTCATTTTTATTTGTCATATTTTGTTTGAGAAAAATTAATTGTTAAAGCTAAATTGATTGGATTAATTAGATATTTAAATTTAGTGTTCGAAAGTTACGTTATACAAAAAATATTATGATGGCTCATATTAATTAATGGGAAAATTACGCGGATAAGCAAATTTATACTATTTAATTACTCATCATAGTTATAGTTTGCTATAATTACCACTCGCGACTAACATTATACATTAATTATGTGGACTGACTTCGAGTTTGTATAATTAGTCATGTTTGTATATTTATAATTCGCTAGAATATACAAATAAATATGTATAATATATAATTTTTTAGCCTATATACATATACAATTCACCTCTCTCCCACTCTCTGCCCTCTCTCGCTCTCCTCTCTCCTCCCTCTCTCGATCTCGCTCGCCTCTTTCCTCTCTCTCTCAATCTCGCTTGTCATTTATACAAATGTATATGTATAATATACAATTATATACAATTATATACATATACAATTCACCTCTCTCCAACTCTTTGCCCTCTCTCGCTCACCTCTCTCCTCCCTTTCTCGATCTAGCTCGCCTCTCTCCTCTCTCCCAGTCTCGCTCGCCTCTCTCCTCCCTCTCATAATCTCTGTTTCCATATATACAATTACATATGTATAATATATATCTAACCAATATACATATATAATAATTCACCTTTCTCCCACTCTTTTCCCCCTCTCTCTCGCCTCTCTCCTCTAAATAACATGTAGGCGGGCTGGGCATAATATGGTTCAAACCGAAAAAACTGACCGAACCGATTTATTTTTAATTTCGGTTTCGGTTTTGAATTTTTACATTTCAGTTTTCCGGTTCGGTTTTCGGTTTTTAGATTTGAAAATTCAGTTAACCGAAAAACCGAAATTATATATATATATATAATTGTTACCCATTCCCTCCCAGTCGGCCCATCCTATTATTCTCAACAGTCAGCCCAACTACCCAAATTCCTATTATTCTCAGCAGTCAGCCCAACTACCCAAATCCCTAACCCAAGCCAATTTTAAATCAATTGATAAATTTCTAAATTGATAAATCCCTAAATTTATAGTTTTTTTATTATTATTCTTGACCAGTTGTTAATGTTATTGCCTGTTGGCTAGAGCTGTGTTATGCTCAATACGTTTATGCTCCAAATTAGCATACAGTGGGATAAAACTTGTTGACCCCTTTTTATCTGGCTAGCAGCTGAGAAATTCAAAGAAATGGGAAAAAAGGATAATCTTGCTGACCCCTTGTGGATTTTTCATGTTTTACTGATTGAGTCGATATCTAGTTATCACGATGGCCGCTTTACCATTTTTTGTATTAAATTTGGTTAAACCGAAACCAAATCGAACCGAAATTATAATAACCGAACCAAATCGAATTCATTTCGGTTTGGTTTGGTTTCACATTTGGCCAAACCAAAAACTGAAAAATCGAACCGATATTCACGAACCGAACCGAACCGATCGAACGCCCAGCCCTTATTGTAGCTACAAATTGTAATTATCAAATTATAGCTATGCGGAGTACTTAATTATTTTTAAGTGGCTATATATGAAAGTTTCCCTTAATTAATTGATGAAAATGTGTATCTTAAAATATTGATTAAAGTTCATGCAATTTGACTTTCAAAAAGTAAAACGTTACATATAGAAATCAAGCAATAGGCTAATATATACTTACTACTATTATATTTATGAGTTCATTTTATACCTTCTTTTCTTTTGATTTGCTTATCTTCTCTTTTTAATCTGTTGAAATGATAACATTATTTAATTGCATGAATAAATTCGCTTTACTTTTAATTAGAAGTTTTAATTTTGAATTCTGAAAATAAAAAAATTCTTCATAAAAATTGAATTCAAAGTAAATAATATCCCAAATTGAAACATATTGTAGATAGAAAACATGAAATCGAACATTTATCTTTTTTGAATTAGACGAATACAAGATATCAAATTGAAAAATAATAATCTAGTTATCAAATCAATGTAGTATTAAAGATTATGGGCGCACACACACATATATAAGACAATTACATATGCATTTATTTTTGAATAAATGAAATCTTACTACTTGATAGAGGCATGGCAAAAATAAAATAAGACATATGGTAGATAAAAAAATAAGAAATCAAACATTATTTGATTTCTAAAATTAAGCAGATACAAAACATCGAATGAAAAAGAAATCAAATCATCAAATCGATGTAATATTAAAGATTATGGGCAATTGGGAACACACGGTTATATATAAGACAATTACATGTGCATTTACTTCTTAAATAAATGAAATCTTACTACTTGAAACCAAACATTTAGCTTTCTTGAACTAAATGGATACTCCTCTGTCTCTCATATGGGTTTCATAATTATAGGAATTAGTTCTCTAACCGATACGGGACTAAATGGAGCCCTTTTACAAATAATCTCTCATGGATTTATTGGTGCTGCACCTCTGTCCCCATTTACTTGTTCATATTTCTTCTTTTAGTTGTTTCTATTTACTTGTCCATTTTGACAAATCAAAAAAGAATAAAAATATTTTCCCTATTATATCCCTATTTAAACTTCTTGAAAATTTCCAAGTTTTAGTTTATCATTTTTGAAACCATAATTAATAAAGGTAAAATTATAACTTTATTATGCTAATTATTGCTATCTTAATATATGTGTCATTTCTAAAGTAAACAACTAAATAGGGACAGAGGGAGTACAAAATATCAAATGAAAAAAGAATTATAGTTGTCAAGTCGACTTATTATTAAATATTATGGGCACACACACTTACATATAAAACAATTACACATACTTTTCTTAAATAAATGAAATTTTACTACTTGATAGAGGTGGGACCAAAAAAAAAGGATATTGTAAATAGGGAGCAAGAATCGAATATCTCTTTCGTTCATTTTTATTTATTCACTTTGGGTATTGCATACTTCTTAAGAAATAACAATTAATATTAGTATTTTATCACAATGCTCATATTAATTAATGTTTAGTCTTAATTTGAAAAAATAAGTAATTAATGTTAAAGGTATAACACGGGAAATTTTATTTTTCTCTTTATATGTTAAAAGTGACGAATTAAAAATATATATATAGTGAACAAATAAAAATAAACTGAGAGAATATTTATCTTATTGAAATTAATGACATCTCGACACTCTGAGGTGTTAAGGTTCATTCAAGTCAGTAATTTGTTAATGAAGTTTTCTTAAGAGATGTGTCAGGTCAATATGAGTCAAGTAATATGAAACTGGCGAAATATTTGTCTTGTAAGAAACTAACTCTAATTTTCTTGAATTATTATTCTGTGTAGAATTGGTTACTTCTCTAGTTGGAAAAGATATTAGGGTTATATTAGGATTATATAAATTAGTTTAGGAAAGTCTTGTATTCCTTTAAGGTTACCAACATTTTAATTTTAAAGCAATATATATAGAGAAATCATGAGCATTAAAGTATGGAATATTTGAAGTTTTGAGTTGTTTCAAGTCTATCAAGTTGTAATCTATTGAATTAGTGATTTGTAAAGTTTCTTTCTAATCAATAATGGAAAAATCACCTAAATTCACATCTTATTATATCATAATCTTTAAAAATTTCTACCATTTTAAAAAAATACTCAACAATTCCTCTCTCGTTAATACATCTCTATCCCCTCGAATACATCCTTCACCTATCTGATACGTTCCTCACCTATGTAAACGAATATCCTATCCCTCTTTGATATATATATCTCAACTCGGATACATCACTAACCTATGTATCCGGATGTCGAATTAGAGTTATTGAAGGGGGATTGAATGTTGCAATGACATGCCCGTGAAATGGTTAGCCCACACCATTTTTACAAGGTTGAGGCCCAAATAATTCTGGTCCACACAACTAATCACACCATTTGTATTTGTATTTGTATTACTCCAATCTCCCTCTCAAAACTGTAACCAGAAAAATCATGTGGGCCGCGATGAGCCTTTCACTTACCGCTCCGGCACCATTCGCCACCACTAAACCGGCGACGAATCGTCTTACGGCCGGAGCTCCGAGGAAGTTTCAGCTCTACTCGCAGCTTAGAAACCTCGATTTAGCATATGCGGCGACGGAGCAAAAGCAGCAAATTCGGAAGAAATCGCAAACCAATCATTTAGGTTATACAGCGGAGCAGAAGCAGAAATTTTGGAAGAAATCACAAACAACGAACATACAACAAGCAGAAGAAGAACAAGTACAAGTAGATTTAAAGGATGAAGATAAGAAACTGACCGGATTTGACGTATTGCAGGCACTGGAAAAAGCATCGGCACGGAAAATGAAGAAAAAGAGAAATGGAAGAGATAGTTCATTGTTAAGTAGTAGTAGAAAAGTGAGTGAACAAACAGCAGAGGATGAAGAAGCTACGGCGGATTATGGTAACAAAATTAGTCGATCATTTAGCATAAGAAAAGATTGGGGAACTCGTTTGAATGAACTTGAAAAAAGAGTTGAACAACTTGTAGATACAATATAGCTTAAATATGCACAATTGCTAATACTTAACATACACAAAAAAAAAACAATTTTATTTGTGTTTTTAGTGTATTGTTCCCTCTAATTTTATACTTAATAGTGATAAATTATACTTTTTTAAGATATAAATATAGTTTGATATTTTGGGATCATCGATGCTATAGTGTGCAAACACTCACCCGATGTGATATCTGTGTGCAAATAGACGCTTAAACTATCTAAAATTTAAACCACCAAACACATACTTCATGTCATTGCAGTTACGGGGCATTTGGAACGACGATTACGACGAACGGTGAAGCTACTAGAGACTCTAAGCAGTTGATCTCAACAATCGATGAAGCAATTTATGAACTAAAAGTCGAGCAGACAACATCTATGTTTGTTTAGTTACAATGCGCATTAAGTTGCTGAGATTGGTCTAACTTTTACTTAACTAAGTTTCCTTTTTATAAATAAAGAGGAAACAGGAAATAGTTGTGTCCTGGATTACTCGTCTGGTGTTCAATGTAAGTAGCAAGTACAACATTTTCACCGCCTCTAATATGGTCGATAACGTCTACCACGGTTGGAATCATCTCCGCCACCACTGGATCCTCCTCCCCCTCGCCCTTGTGGTCCACCAGCACCATTGTTCCTGTCATTCCTCCGAGGGCGAACAGGTGGTGCCTGAACTCCTGGCTGCTGGCTGCATGGGAAATATCACAATATTAAAAGGTTTTGCTTTATTCTATGCATAGTCTATACTTCATCGGTGTTGCTAAGACATTGCATTGTCAAAACTACAATATTTTGACATTTATATGAACATCTAGTTATAATGTGATCATCCAGTCTCCAGCATACAAAAAACTGAAAATTACAGTAGTGATGAAAGAAACTTTAAAATGATATTTCAGAATTACGAGATGTTAATATTCATTAGGGACTTACAGGACATAGCCGATCTGACCATCTGGTAAAACCATTGGCACCATTTGCATACCTGTTGGCATCGGTCCTCTACCATATATCATAGGCTGCAGAAGAATAGTAATCTATGAGATGAATACACGATCAATTACAAAGTGAAGAATCGATGATGAAGACATGAAGTACAAAGAAAAAACCTGTTGGAATGCTGCAGCAGCAGCAGCAGCACCATAACCAGCAGTTAGAGGTGCATACGGGTTCATTGGAAATGCACCATAGCCTGGATGGGGAATATAATTATGATGTGGCATCGCATTGTGAGGACTAGCTGCATCAAACTTCTTTTCAGTCTGAGGCTTTGCAAGAACTACTTCTAACATCTGACCTGCAATCCACATCCATGTAATTTATTTGCCAAGTGAAATACACAAGTACAATTCTAGTTTGGTACAGGGATTTCATATAGCCGACCCCCAACAAGTTTCAGCTGAGGAATCGTAGACAGATTGATTAAAATACAGCAGCAAGCACAGAATGACAATATCATAGACTAACATGCTAGGTAATGTTAAACCTCTGAATAGAGAAGCATCATACATCGACGCGTGAATGTGAATTTCAGAATTGTGACAAAACTGGACTAAACAAAGATGCATGGCATTTTTAACTTATTCTAGCAATAACATAATCCCAACGCTAATGTGCACAAAATACTCCCTCATATTGGGAAAAGTAACCTCGTGCTCGTGGTATTTCCATTCTTTAAAAGTTATGTAGCCCTCCATGCCATGTAGCAATACAATACCATCAAGGTATGTTCGGGTTGTATGTTTACACAATTTTACATCATTTTAGACCAATTAAATGGAGATCACACAACTAAATGCACAGGGAAATTCTAGATTATAATGCAGAGAGATAAACTAAAAGTATTTACGGAAGCACATATCAATACAACGATGACAATACTCTTCAAAGCCAGCAACCTATCAACAGGAAACATACCAAGACCCAACAACCCGACTCTTTCATTAGGCATTGTACAATATTCGAGTAAAAGTTGAAAGTAAAGAGCAACTCAATCAGAGTAGAGAAAGCTTGTGGAAGTAGAAACATGTCCCGCATAAACTTCATTGGTAAAAAAAATCCGACATAAACTTCATTGGTAAAAAGAGTTCCAAAAAGTTCAAAAAACTGTGAATGGGCACCGATAATTCACTTGAAAGGTTGTGTATTTGCAAATACTCATGCCCAAATTAGTATTTGTAAATACGGAAGTCCAGAATTTGCAATCTCAAAGTATATTCATGCATAAACGGATCCTTAATAATTTAAAATACTAAAGCACAATCTTTAACCATATTACATGTCTTCAAAAATAAATAAAAAGTAGCTCAAGGAATTTAAACCCAATTGTGGAGTGATATTTGCTTTAGTATTTCAATATTTTGGTGAGTTTTTGCTTTTGCCATTCAAACTAAGGAAGACTTAACCTGAGGTAAAAGTGATATGACGCCTTTTTTTGAATCATTTGTGTCCGGACCAACGTATTGCACCTCAACTATTCAAACAGGTACCTGCCAACTCCGACCACTACATGTATAGATAACTCTCCACAAAGGTGGGGATGGTAAGAAAACACCTTTTGTTTTTGCCTTATTTGAACCTAACCCTCATGCTTCTTCTCCTACCCATTGGCCACCAGTTTCAACCCTTAGATGCAGGATGCCATGTCCTCCAATTTGTTCTATTTCATAGGGTCTAATATTAACACTACAGTGCTAGTAACAACTCAACTCAGAACAAACTTGATATATTCCATAATAAAAATATGATAACAGTTGCCCTATGCCTACCTTTAGTGGTTTAAATGCAACAAAGCATCT
>JAJJBR010001268.1:0-27105 GCA_022817965.1 Solanum lycopersicoides
GACAGAATTGTAGTGGTACCTTTCCGTGAGGGTGTGGAGCAGTGTGCGCGAACGATGCATGCAAGCAAGTATTCTTATGCGATTTTCATGTTGCTTATTATCATGATAAGGTCAATTGCTTATAGATGAACGGTCATTTTTTATATATTATTAAAATTAGGTAGCTACTGACTGGATTACCTCTCCTGCTTAAAGTTACTATCACAAGGTTCCAGATGTGTTTTTTATCACAGGTTCTATTGTCCTTTTTTACATTTGTTTCCCGGACTAGTCTCTCGGTGATCCTCTCAAGCTTGACATTCCTTATTTTTTCAGGATCGTAGCAATTTGCAATTGGTATTTGGTGAATACGGAGCAGATTTCTTAAACCTCATGCTGAGTAGGTAGCTTTGTGCATGTACAATATGCTCAAGTTATCTATTTTCTCGACTGGCGTGCACTGACTGGTTTTGACGTTTGCGGCAAGTATTCAATTTTTAATCTGCATGTGTGTGAGCATCCTTAATGTGTAAATCGACGCAGTTAACATCTACGTGGCTGGAGGCTGGTGCTGCTCCTTTTTACCTGTTGGAAGTTAAGCAGTTTCTTCAGATGACTTCTACCCGAAGTAGGTGCGTTTGTCATTACTATGCGTGCGATCCTAAAACTTCAACATCTTATGAACTTGATACAAACACCTCGCTCACAAAATCACGACTTCTCTCTGATGTAGTTTGTGGTAAACAGTGTCATTTATAACTGACATATTAAGTAAAATATTTGTGTCTCAGTTCTGGTGGTCTCTGGCTTAGCCCAGCGGTACATAAGGTTTGTAATCTGAGGACTTGGTGAGTGGCTAAAATCCAGTCATTGAAATACTGTTGCTCAATGATGAGAGACGTCAAGTAGGCCGGTTAGTGTAATAAGACACTTTAATGTATATCAATGTGTTCTGAGTGATTTTTCGACTGTTTCAACTTAGTTGCATTGGTGCCCTGATACGCATGCTTTGGTTTGAGGTTAGAGCTATTTGCGGTCGGACTGTGTGGTGTAATTCATAACCGAAGATCATGAGCAATGTTCGTGACGGTAATTTGCTCCTCGCTTATCAGCTGCCTTAAGTTCTGATTTGGGAGGTTCGAATATTATGCTCGTAAGTATGTCCCTCATGTTCATAGCTGGTTGTACTTTTCCTTTTTCCTAAGGGTTGTTATGGGCAGGGAAAACGTGGCACAGAGAGGAATATTAAAGGTGTGCGAATATTCCGAAGCGTGATTGAACAGAATATGATTCAGCAATGGTGAATACTGTCCTCTTGTCGTGTCCTCGAACTATCACTGTGAGAGACATTAGCTTTACAACATCAAATACTGGGTTGCTAGCACCGGCGTCTTTCCGTCACGCCTTAGAATGACTGTTTGATGGTGTATCTTCTTTGATGTATGAATACTATAAACGGGTTGTTACATGAACGGTAAATAGTACAGGAGTACAATCGTCAGTACCTCATAGGCTTGTGTTAGTACATGTCAGAAAGATTACTATTATAAGAGTGTGAGTGACACAAAGTGTATGAATAGTAGTTATCTGATGTAAATGGAGATTTTTGTGATATCGAATCTAGGAATATAGCAGATTTTAGATAACATAGACTATGAATGTTACGCGTGCACATTTCTCCGCCGATATCATTAGCGTTGGGGTGTGTCGCTTCTCGTTGCTAGCTTGGATTGTGCTCCGTCGAAGTTGGTCATATGTGGACATTACCTTTTGGTCCTATAAGATATATGAATAACCATAAACTTGCACCACATAAAACTAAAATAAACTAGCATTTATGACAGAAGCAAAATACTAGTTCTCAGAAGGAAGGATTTGAATTAAATAGACATTCAACATCGTGTATATTGGAAAATACTCAAGAATTTTTCTCTATACACCGCAAAGAAGACATGACCCATGGAGAGACACCTTACCGAATACCTCGTGGGAGTAGTTGGAGCTGTTTCGAACTAGGCTCAGGTGTCAACAATTCTTTCTAGTAATACTAGTTACCTACAATATTTGAGGCTACTAAACTGAATACGTAATCATTCTGATGCCGGTCCATTCATAGTTATCAGTTCACTCGCCTTATGCAGTCTTTTCTAACATCATATCGCTCGATCAATATCAGCAAGTAACTCTCAAGAGGAATGAGATAAATTCTGTCTCATCAGTACGAAGTAGTTTTGACGTTGATATTCTTTCTCACGACGATGAATATGTTGAAGCTCATCGGGTTCTCCTCTAAAATTCTCAGAAATGCTTCATTATCTCGAGTCTCATCTTGTTCTTATTCTGGGTCCTCTTCCAGGTTATTCAATTTCCATATTGTGTATAGTTAAGTTCCTCAAGACCGGTTCCCACGTTCTTTGGCGTTCTCTTCTATGCTTTTCTTGAATCAATTTCTGTTGGAAGACATAGACTTTGTATTTTTCAAGCTCAATATCATTGTATTGGCTCGATTAAATTCTAACAAAGCATAGTTTTCAGCATCTAATGATGCCTAGATGGTTTACGAGAATATTGTGTCATTTTCCGAAGATCAGGAAACACGAGCAACTTGGGATATCAGCTAGGAAAACACTTCTCGAGTTCTCCAATGTATTAACTTCGTCAGAAACCACTCAAATCTAAACCATCGCATACTCAACAAGCTGCTAATTAGAAGTAAAGGTCTTAAACGACCCTCTCGATAGTCTGGATCGCATCTAGAACAATTTGTGCCTTCAACACGGTACGGATCTAATAGAGATGATATTGTTGCATTACTTTCGTGCAAATCCTAGTAGAGGGACGCGAGATTTCCGTAAACTAGCTGCCACCTTTGGAGCGATAGGGAATATCAGATCCTCACGGACAAACTGGGTGATTTCTACAGAGAATTGTGTACTTTTGGCTGTTATGTAGTGATTAGACTCGTGGGCTTGCTTGGCATTTGGGTCCGTATACAATAGTACGCATGTCCTACTGACAAAATCCACTAAACTTCCAATGCATGACGTCTATGTCCAAAGAGGAAATCTCAATTCCTGATCCATGTTGAATTCTTTACACGAGTAGCAGCATCGGGTCTTAATATCAGCTGCTCTATAGAAGAACGTTCTTCGTGAGACACGTGCTGTCTACAGTTGCGATCCAGGCCACCATTGATCAGGATTAGTGATAGCCTGTTTGAACACGAATCACTACATTTGGTTCTTGGACACTACTCGACAATGTACGATTCGTTCTGATGAACGCCTTCCACTTTTAGTACTCTTTGGGATTTAAGCTATTTGTGATCTGTTCGATAGGCTACAGTCAAAAGAACTCGATTTCTCACCGATACTTAACTTTGTCCAATATTCTTCACTTCTTGATACAAAAAGTGAGTAACTGCTTCTATTGCGAGCTGTGCTGTATCCAACTCTTGGAGGCTGCAACATAGCCATCACATTCAGGGCAGTACCAATCACTACATGTTTCTGTGAAAGTCTTTGTTATATCAATTCGGATCGCGCAATCATTGTAGCACACATATTGCAGCAGTTGGCTGGCATCAGATTCCGCATTTTGCAGTCATCAACACATTTCTACGTCTTGTACTGGTAAACATCCTATACGTTTCGGCCGTGACTCTACCAGAAAAGGAAGATAAATAAGATTTAGCATTAATGAATATACTCGAAATTGAAACATAGCGTTCCATAGCAGAATTAAAGCAGAAGCATTAAGTACATAGATCTTGTTTGTCTCCGAAATGTAGGTGTCTGGTCCAGCTGTGGTGCGGGGATACTCGACTATTACTGATATGCTATATATCTTACACTCATCCTTCTACTCAAGCAGACACTGAATTCTGTCGACCCAAGTGGCAATTAACAGGAGATTATCAATTTTGAATTATTGTGAATAAGTCGTCGTTATGTGCGGGTAACTCCACTATTCACATTTATAGCCTTATTCATCTAGCTCTAGCGATGCGAAGTCCGTATGCAAGGTCACATCATATTGTCACTAGCATTCAATATGAGTTTCTTATAACATATATAAGGGGCTCATTATGATTACCCTTTGGTATATAAACTGAAACAAATATGGAACCTGAAGAATTTCTTCAAAATAGCGAACTATCCCTGTCTATATCAACACTTTATCACCATCCATATCAGTCCCTCTGGTCGATTTTCGTTTTGGCGTGTTATTTTGTTGCTTAATCCGGTTTTTTTAAGAAAAAAGCATTACTGTTACTAATAGATAAATGTCTGGTCTAATGTATGTATTTTTAAGAAAAGGCATTCATGATTACAGTTCTACTCTCACAAAACTCAATTATTATTTATCTTTAGACAAAACGTATTCATCAACGCGCTCGACAATTCAGATGATGATAGCCTTCACCAATCAATAAATATCAAATTACTCTGTCCACATATAATTGTGGTGTCAAAAATTTGTACTCAAATCAACTACGATACATTTAAAATTATTAAGGTTTACAATAAAAAATCAGAGATTTTAATTAACATTAATAAGCAAATAAAATCGATTAACCACCAAGAAAGTTTCAAAATCCTGTTAGACATAATCTAATGGATTTTATTATCAGAAAGATAAGAGCACCCTGTTGTCTTTTCCAGAGAACCAAATGATTAATGTAAGGATTAGAATATTGGTAGATGCAGAAAGTGGAATTTAAAATAGTTAATATACCTGATAGTGGTAGTTTTGGTTGATCTAAGAATTGAAGAGGTGATAGGAAATTTAATTAAAAATATTTATTTGAGAATTTTTTAGTTAAATGTGTGTTATTTGGAATGCCTGGTGATTATAGTTTATGTAATGAGATTAATATAAAGTATAGATAAGCCTAAATCTGGTTAGTAGGAAAAGACCTTTGGATCGTCATTTTATATCCTATTTTGTGGTGGGTTGATTTACCAATAATAGCTTAGAGCGTGGGACGTAATTGGAACTTGTTGACGTCGTTTGGCTTTCGTGGTATAAATTTGTTAGTTTTATAAATTTTGAATTTAATCTTGAAATTTAATCAAAAGAGTTAAAAGGTTCGACAACAACAATTTATTCAGTGAATATTTGTTATTCTGAAAAGATAATTTACTATAGACCCTTAGCATTTATCTCGTAAGATAGGAGAGTGTTTATTAAATCGTCTATTTCTCGCGAATGATTATTGTATCAGGGTGTGGTTTGTTGGAGGAATACATGTTATATCAGGGAAAATGAAATACATAAGTTACTTATTTCTCATGTTGGTGGCGTGAGTAGAATAAGGTATTTTGCGAAATTTTAGTGTATGATTTTTGATGAAAAATTGTTTTTGGATTCAGAGAAAAAAACTTTTAATTGAAGTGCGAATATTTTTAAAATTAATGATTTTTTTGTTTTAGGTTTTGTTGTGGTTTGGTTGGTGGGGAGGGGGAGGGGAGGTAGGTATATATATATTATAAAATCTTTTTTTTATAGTTTTTTAGTTGGCTGTGTGGGGTAGCAGTTAGATAAATAAATTTGGAATTTGAAAATAATTTAATGTTTTGTGGTGTGGGTGTGGGGTCGGATTGAAAAAACAATTATTTTAAATTGGATGTTTTGTCCGCCCCAAAGGTAAAATGTAATTTAAAATTTGGTACGGGAGGTGTTGGATATGTTTTCCTAATTGTTGAGGAAGTCATTTTCCTGGGGGGCGTGATTTGATGGAAAATGAGTGGAATGGAAGAAAACATTGTTCGAAATCTGTTGTTCCCAACAAAATGGAGGAATAATTGGGTGAAAACCGTATGTTTTCCAGAAATGTTCTTATCAACCAGTAGCCACTGTAGAATCTCATAATGGTGTTGTAATGCTTGGGCCGTAGTATATTTGATGTGGTCTGCATTGGTTGCATCGTTTGCAGATATGGACTTGGCATCACGGAAGGTATCGGGGTCTGGTGGTGATAAGATTTTTTTCATTTTAATTAAAATAATGTATCAACTTTGAAAGATATTTAGTCAGCGATTATAAATATGATGATTGCAGTTTAGATTTGTGATAAAGTGTGATTCATTAAACGTTCAAGTGACGGACAAGAAATGATTGGTAAGATTTAATTATTTATGAATGACTTGAAAATGCCATGGTAAATGCTGTACAATGGATGGCCTTAAAACAATAACGAAATTTCATAAGGAGACGCTTGGAACGAGCAATCATAGACAAAAGATTTTTTTTTTAAGAGATGTGGTTATTTGGAAATCTTATAATGTCAAAGGTTCGATAGTGAAATAAGTCAAAGTTTTTCTATTGTGTGTTGTGTCAACAAACATTTTGAAATCACTGGACTTTTTTTTAGAAGAATCAAAGGATCAATAGTAATCAGCTTTGAGACCACTTATTTTTAAGATTACGTAACCCATGGAACTCATTGTAGCAAAAGAATAAAAGAAAGCGTAATGACTCAACTTAAGGTGAGTAAAAAGAGTTTTCGATTATTATTTCTGTAATATAGAATTTGGTGTGAGATAAGGTGCGTATTCGAGAAATTAGTAAGAAAATACGGTGAATTGATACATTTTAATAAATATTTACGGATTTTAGGCATACTTTTATCTTTATACATTTATGTATACTATGTTTAAATCTGCAATGTGTATTTAAAGTGAATTTCGAATATATATGAATGTATTGAAGAATAATTACTTTGTTTGGGGTTTAGAATTGATATTAGTTTGTTTTTGGTAAAAATTTGACAATTGTATTATAAGTGTTTAAGGTGTGATAAAGGTAATTATCTATCATAAAATTGTATTATATCTGTGAATAAAATGTTATTTTGTAATATGAATTAAGATGTGTATTATATCATAATTAAAAGTGATCAAGTGAAAAAAAATATATTGCTATAAAATGGTAATAATATTTTTATTTAATTTATTATGTTGAATTTCCATATTGAAATTTATTGAAGTTGCAAAAGTTCGGTATTTGATGAAAGGATAGTTAGTTCTAGAACTAATGGCGTTTATTAAATGGGTCCCACTTTAATTGAAGGTCCACGTTTAATGGGCTCTTCTCTTTTTTGGGCTTTGTGGATTTTCAGAGCCCAAAACTTATCTGATGTGAGATCAAGAGTATAGAATAGCCCAATATACGTAAGACCATTGTCGAACTTGGATAATATATTGGCTGCATTAAACTTGTTAATAATGATCAAGAACTATGTGAAATAATATTTTTTTCGCTATAGAAAAAAAATAAATTTCGATATTTCATAGACAGAGTATTGATGGATAATTTTTAAACAGACGTGGGTTTGTAATTTTAGGATTATAAAAAATTGAATTTTGTAATTTGAGGTTAGAAAGGTGAAAGATCGATTTTGAGCCTATGACAGTGTGCGAGATCGATAAAATTATGGATCATAAAACTAATTTAATAGAATATGAAGACTATTCTGAGATCAGATCATTTTGTCATAATTTTTATGAAGTAATGGAAATAAATCCTTTTGTGTATGGTGATGTTTTTAAAGGTCGCCCGCTTTAATTGAATGTCAAATACTAATGTCTGCTTGTTTGGCCGATTCATATACGCATTGGAGTGTGACCTCGAAGGTGCCTCATTTGGTCAAACAAGGATTTCAAGAGAATGAAAGGAAAACCAAAGCATTGAAAGTGATTGAAATAATTTTTCATTTCTTAGGGCTTCTAGCATTTCTAATGTTTTATTAATTTGTGTGTATTACATTGATAGAATAGTTGAAAATAATTTCATAAAGTAAATTATTAAAAGTTAAAATAGTAGATATTTGATTATTATTTTTTCATGGGTTGGAAGTTTGAGATTGAGCATAAGTGTGAGAAAAGTCGAGCAATGAGTATGATTCAATATTTTCATGTATCGTCAATTCGAGTGGTTGCACTGGACGATCATTTTCAAAACTCCTAATCCTGTGTCTGATTCATTGGCCACAGAAAACATTGTTAGGTCAATAACTCGATCCATCGTCCTAAAATCTTCCTTCTGAGTATGTCTTGAGATCTTATGTACTGGGCCGTGTATGAATAGTTTGAGTACTCGTGATCCAATCACTCTCAAAAGAAAAATGTATACGACTTTGTATAAATATATAAAAATTCGTGTGATTGTATGAAGATTCAAATTACAAATGTCACTCTTTATCGATATAGCTATCAAGTAAATAACTGTCGATTGACTGTTGTTGCTGTGTGTTTTCAATTATTAAAGTCAGGAAAAGTGGTTGTGACGTTATTTTAATGGGGTTGGGGTTTGGGGGTGGGGGGGTTATGGTCATACTTGGTAATGACCATCTGGACAATTTCAATAGTCCAAGAAGGGATCATAAGAATTTGGGCTTTTTGACAAAAATCAAAGCCAATCAATATACACAAAATGAAGCAAGGTTTTTAACCAAAAGGACATGTTGTAAATTGTTGCTCACTTTAGCAAATCTATTCTGTAGGCCTAGCTGTTTGTACTTTAATAACCTGTTATATTTAGAAACAGATATAATTTTTCAATTTGCATAAAAAATATATAAATATAAAAATTAAATTATCGTTTCGATTCTAATACATAAAAAAATTCAATAGTGTAAAAATTCAAAAAAGCTACAATTAAACAAGTTTTTTGCTTCTAAAAGAAAACACTTTCCTGTGTTTGTTTCCAAAATCCCCTTACATTGTGACAAAATAGTAGGCTGTGACATATATGCTCATTTTTAAAAAAATTTAATATTTGGTTCCCTTTTTTTTAAAGGATCACGGAGCTGCAAATTCAAAGAATAAAAAATATAATATTTAATAAACAATACGTGCGCGAGTATGATAGTACTTTTGACGTCCGTAAATTCATCATCGTGTGAAGCTTGATTATTCTAAACTCAAATGATTTAGAGACTGTGAAGTTATTTTAATCCTTTTCATTGTAGTAAGTCATAATACGAGATGATTTGCTGTGATCGATTAAAATAAAATTAGAAAGTAGGAAGGAATCTAAACATAGCATATGTAAAATTGAACATTTTAGAAATTTATTTTACAAAAAAAAGTGATTTAATTAATTATTCTTGTAGGACAATTGATTCTTCACAAAGTTGAGTAGTGAGGGTAGATTTCTTTTGAGAATTTGGCAAAAAGAAGTACTATACATTACTATATTAAATAGTAAAAGATGAAATGATATAAAGAACTTAAAAGAGGGTACAGAAATAAAGAGGGGAAACAATATATTAAACATGAAACATGGTATAAAGACTTTTCTTTTAGATTTATTTTTTAGCGTTCAATATCTGTATTGAAAGTCGATTAATTTTAAATTTACATATTGCAAAACTCATTTCGGAGAATATTTCTAATAAGATTCCTTTTATTTCTATGATCTCAAACTCAAAATCTTTAAATAAAATTTTAATTATTCTACTGTAATTAAAGTCCGTACCGAAATAAAGAGGGAAATAGTATTATAAACTATAGAATGTGACAGTGCATGGAATTGTCATTATGTAGAGAAATAGTAATATATGCAAAATACTCGCTTTGAATGCGGGACTGACAAATAATACAATATATATATATATATATAATGTCACGATTCTTTTTCTCTTTTCGATTATGGTAAAAATTTATTTGCATTTGATATTTTATCTATAACGAATGAATCCAAAAGTGTATGTGATTATGGTATATGTATTTCCGTTTTAGTTTTTAACTCATAACTCTTTCCTCTGACCAGTCTCACAATAGTAGAAAATCGCTAATTACCAATAGATTTTAACTTGTACTCAACATTTTATTATCGTAAACCCTTTACCAATATACGAGTCTAATTCTAATGAAACGTGAGCATGAAATTAGAGAGATTTTTTTAATAGTGTTTAGAGAATGAGTGTGGAGTTGATTACGATTAAACTAATAACATATTAACTAATATTTGAAATTACTGTTCAACGATTCATAACATGTAAAGTTTAAACTCTAAACTCTAACATACTCAATCCTATTACTACATAGATATATTAAGTTAACATGAAAAGTATTAATACTTTAAAACACTTTTTAGATAAAAGATTCTTTGTCAATATATAGAGGCAAAGTGAATTTTAGTACATTGGATAACTACATTAAATACATATTAGGGATATACTTTTTATTTAATTTTCTTAAGTCACAATCAAGTTTAGGGGGACCATAGACAGTAAGATATATATGTATATATATTATCAATAAATTCAACTGCAGAGAAACCACAATTCTATTCTCTCATCATAATGCCATCATAGCCTTGTGATAGAACTAACCCCCCCACCCCACCCCCCACCCACCCACAAACATAACTTTTTTTTGTCATAGAAAAAAATAAAGTAGTGATAAAGGAGAAAAAGTATAGAAAAGACTTTCTTTTTTCTTTTTCTTTCTTTAATGATAATGAGAGGGAAAGAGGAAATAAGAATTAATTTAAAAAAATATTCTTAGTCTATCACTAAATGATTCATAGTTAATATACTCATACCTATATATAAAATAGCTATTTTCAATAAAAATACATATGTATAATTTACATATTAGGCTAATTATATGTTTGTTTTAACAATATTTCATCGTAGCAACCAAAAAGATTACATAAGAACAAATTTACGACTAAAATGTATAGTTAATTCATAATTAGTTTAAGATAGACGTACTATTTAATACTTATTCCTTCTGTTTCAATTTATATGACTTGCTTTTAATTGATTTTAGATGTAATATTCGTCGAAAATTCTAATTTTTCTACTAGCTAGTAGTATTAGAAAGACATAATACTATTTACTCCTTTTGTCCTAATTTATATGACTCATTTTTTTATTGGTCAGTCTAAAAAATGACACATTTTTATTTTTAGTAACAATTTAACTTTAAAATATCAATTTTACTTTTAATAGAATGATTTATAGTTACTCAGACATCTACCACTCGTTCTGAACTATAAATTTCAACTTTTTAGATCACTTGTGTGAACCTCCATGTATTCCGAGTGAATTGGTTGAGGTTGTTTCTATCTGTATTTTGTACTCTCATATTTATAGTGGATTGCTCATCTCCTTTGTGGACGTAGGTCGATTGACCGAACCACGTTAAATCTTTGTGTCTTTCGATGTATTTCTCGTTTGTCTTCTTACTCGTGGTCTTTCAAGGTTTGCTTTGCTGGCTTTCGCGTTTACACCTGCTTATTTTTTATCCTAACATTTAGAACTCAATATCAAGTCAAATTATATATGTAAATTAAGATCAAAGGAAAATAATATTTATTTATCTATTTATTTACTATAAATATCGAGTGTGATTAATTTTTTTATTGAAAATTAGTATGGTAATTATATAGTATATATATATTGTACTATAGTCTACATCACCATCACTTTTTTTCAGTAGAGTGCAGTAGTAGTAAATATTTGGATTTAATTATTTTTCTCTTTCATACATTATAATATAACTTTTGTTCACTTCAATCATAAAGCAATCGATTACAAAATGATTTTACTTCTTCTTCTCTCACATCAATATTATCATCCTTTCTGCTCTCTGTCCAAAAAAAGTCTCTGTACACCTTTGCATTTATTACCCTTCTCTTGTCTACTTACATGAATTTTATTCAATTCAACCCCTACCCCCACCCCCACCCCACCCCCTCACCTACCAATTTTTTTTTTGAAGAATGGGCCATCTAGGGTTAGATATAAACCCCTCCCCCACATACATATTACCCCCCCTCTAGTGTTCTATCATATGTCAACTTCTAGTAGGGTACAATTTTGTTTGATTGGTGTGTGTTTGTGATTTATGTGATATATTTGAATTTGTATGTATTAGTAGAAATGTTGATATCAAAGATAATTAATATTTGAAGTTTATGAATGAAGAGTGTTGTTTATTTTGAATTGTACTGATTGGTTGTGTTATGATTATTGTGATATAGTTTGAATCGGTGTGAATTGGTAGATAGGTTAATATTTAAAGATGGAATTTGAAATTTATGAATTTAGAAATTAGGGTTTTGGATTTTAAGTGGACGTTTGAATATAAATTAGTGAAATTTGGAAAGAAAAGAAAAGGCAAGTATTTGGAAAAATAGAGTTAAAATTCTATTTAAATATTTGAGTTATTTTTATATTTTTATGTGAGTGATTTGAAGTGAAAAGAAAATTACGAAAATCGCTTCTAAGAGTTTTTCGAATTTCAAAAAATTATGAAGTTCAACTTCAATCTGAATCTATGTCAACAAAAAAGTGTAAATATTAATGGTTAAGACACACTCTACATCAGTAATAATTTATACATAATGTAGTCTAGCTGGTTCTGGTCAAACTTGTAGTCTAGCTCCGCCGTTATCAGTAGTTTGAATAATTTTACGCTATAGTTTAAATAGATATGAAATTTTAAAAAAATATGATGAATTCTAAAATATGTAACTTTAAATGTGACATCACGTTTATTTGATAATGATAAACACTTCATCAAGGTTAACAAAATGAAAAAATGTGACATTTTTTAAATAGATTTTAACAAATACCACATAAACTGAAACAATGAAAGTAAATAATTATTACTTGTATTTATTAGTTGTAGGTACCATGTGTGTTTTAATTTTGGTTAGCAATATATGATTTTCTTGATATTGATAAACTTTGTCCATTGGATTCATTAAAAGGTCATTGAATTGCATATTTAGACCGGTTTTAAATAATTCCCATTGAAGGGTTACATCATCTTAATTTGAAACATTTATACTATATTATATAGTATTATACAAATACGAGTACTTTCATTTTGAGTGTAAATTGTGTATTAATATAAAATTATGAAAATATTTCACAAGTCTCAACATAATTGGATCTTGTGTTCAAGTTTTAGGTATAATATCAATCTATGTTCGAAATCATAGAGACACACTCAATACTATACTAAAGTTCTATTACCCCTGAACTTATTTTATAAATAATTTTCTACCCCTTTTTGTCCTACGTGGCACTATCTTGTGGGCCCAGCGTGTGTTGACATTTTTTTTCAAACTAGTGCCACGTAGGCCAAAAAGGAGTAAAAAATTATTTATAAAATATGGTCAGGGGTAATAGGATCTTAGTATAGTATAAGTGTATCTCTGAGATTTCAGGCATAGGTTGAGGGGGGGTACTTATGCATTTTCCCTATAATAAATAATCGATTTTCTCAGGGTGAACTTTACTTCCAAGATAAAACTTTATGGTGGAGAGTTACGAATTCAGATTTAGTCGATGTTTGCTACAAATATCATGAAAATATCTTATATTCTCAACTTAATCATATCTTGTATTCGAGTTTTGAATATGACCACTTTATTTTCAAAATAAGATTTTTCGACGTGAAATCGTGAAATCAGATTTAATGATTTGCAATACGAATAACATAGGAAGATATTAGTAAATAAAACGAATATTTTGTACAACAATCAAATGTGGTATTCTTTCAACCTCAATATATTCTCTTGTCAAAAGGGATTTTTTAATAATATACTCTATATTTTCAATTCCTTTCCCTATTAACCCTACATTGTCTCAATATGTCTCCCACTACCCCTATTACCCCCACCACCCCACCCTACCCACCCACCCCACCAAAACATTAAGAAAAATTAATAGACTTTTCAAAGTTGAAAGTGTAGTCACAATCTTATAAAGGATATGTGGACTCTTACCAATTCCCATCTCTAGGCTATTTTTTAAATAGAGGAAGTAAATAAAAGTGCATTTATGAAACAACCAACTTTTTCTACTAACTTGTAGATGTGTTTAATGAAGCATATAACAAAAGTATGTATGTACCTAACAAATAGTACTATATACTATACTCTAAACATATATATAGGTATAGGTCTCATTCATTTTTCTTTGACCTAGAAAAAGAATTTTTCTTTCTACTTCAATGATTTTTCCAACAAACAACACTCACTTCTTGCTAAAAAAAAAAGAAAAGTATAAAGTAATAGGTCTAACCAAAGTTTTAGAAAACACATCTTATATTCTATTTGATTGTGGTATAAAAATTTACAAATAACTAGTTTTTAGCTCTTGTAATTGAAAAAAAAAAAAGTCAGTGTCGTAGAGTTTTAAATCGTCACAAGTGAAATTTTAGGATAACATAGAGTTTCAACTGTAAACTTTGAAGGTAAAATTCCTAGATAGTGGCTATTTTTTAAAGAACATATTTAAAAAGTGGTTAGAAGAAATTGTACGATTTATCCTTCAAAAGTATTCAAATTTTTGCTATTTAAATGAATTGATCTTTAAATTTTACGGTTTAAAATCGTGTGTAGTGGGGCATAAGTTCTCTAAGGATCATGCTATGCATAATTTGTGGAATATATAATTATAACGCGAAAAATGTAACCTTATGTTCCATGAAAATATTATTTGTCTTGAAGGACAATAATTCGACCAGCACAAAATATCGATTGAAGTATAAATGATCTAATTAATTTCAGGATATTATCGTCGAGTTTCACTAGTAAAATTTGAAACTCAATAACAATAACTATTTTTCAAAAAAAAAAAAGGGACTAAAACGTAGTTAACGGACACTATTCAAATATTTGTTTATATTAGCTTTAAAACCTGACAAATTGAATTTACACTCGTAAAGCCCATTATACGAAAAGAGCTCCCTAAACAATCTTTTTTCTCTATTATCAATATCCAAACTTGAAAACTCTAATTAAAAATTAAATCTTTTTAGAACATTTCAAATATAAATATCAAAACACTTTTTAACCTTCTCTCCAAATCTGTTGGGCCATATTTGAAATCTTAAGCTCCCTTTTATATTATTTTTTCACCTAATAAAAAATAGCAAAAAAAAGGACAACTTGAGCATAATATCATTATTATATAATATCTTCATTCAATATTTTTTTAATTATATAGTTAGTTCAAAAATAATTTTCCACACTTGAAAATCATGAAAAATATTATATAAAAAGTGGGGAAATATCTCTTAGTAGTCTAAATTTGTCTCTATTTTATTTTCCGGAGACAACAAACATACCTAACTGCAGTGATTAGAGCTTGATATATTGGTTTATTTGTCTTCATATAAAATAAAATTTAGTATATGAAAGAAATTATTTAAATTTTTGTGATTATTAATAAAAAAAATAGAAAAAATACAAGAAAAATTCACGTGATAATCTGAATTATTGTCTGAGGATTTGAAACATCCTCTGCCTTATATACTGTGGATAGTTTTGTAAAACAGTATTTTTTATTTTCCTTACACTATGAAAACCCCACAATGAAATTAAAAATATATTTTATATAAACTTTTCCTTATATTTTAAATAATTTTAATTGTATAGTTCCACAAAATGCTTTTTCTTTATTTTAAGTTGAGATGAGAATTAGGGTAGAGCATTGTCTAGATTTTCTTTCTCAATATTGTTATTATTTCTCTTCCGTGGTCTTATTTTTTGATGTTATGACTTCTTATTGTTTCGATTATCATATTAATTTATTATTATTATAGCTTTTTATTATGTTATTAAATTTTTGCATGAGTTATTTTATTTTCGTATTTTCTTTTTATACTTGTGTTTGATATTTTTTATTTGAGTCAAAAGTCCATCAAAATAATTTCTCTTCCTTCTAAGGGAAAATCGTAATGTTGTATACGAATCATCCTCCTGGAACCTCACTTATGATTACTTAGGATATGTTATTAATTATTGTGTTGTAATTCCTTTTAACCGCAAATATATATTAGTTCATAAGTTATTTAGCGATAGATTAGCGAGACGAAATTTCGCACTCTATGCTATATTAATTAATATAAATATTTTTAAAAAGACGAGTATTATTGATTTCACGGTGGAACAGTAGTAGTCAAAGTATTAAGAGTATATATGTACAGAAAACATAAATTATTCTTCTTTACTATAAAATTTTTATGTCAGCAATTAATAAATATATTTTTCGTCAATGATCAATTAATATTATTAATTAGCTATATGTTTTAAGAATTAAGGTGAACAACCTACTACTACCATTTTTTCAAGCCATCTATTTAATTTAATTAATGTAGTAATAAAAGTCCTAAATTAATTAATAAGTTTTTGATTAGGTAATTGGTATAATTGGCTAATTAATTTCTCGTTTCATTACTGTTTTTCTTTTTCATATTATGATATATTTTACGAATGAAAATCCATCAAGAAAATATCTCTATCTTCAGAAAATAAGGATAAGACATTATAGTAGTATCTTTAACACACCACCCTTCCCGGTGATATCATCCACAAGTTATTTGTTGTAATCACTACAACAAATTAAAAATAACTTTTAGCGGCAATAAATACTGATATTAATAAAGAGTGTTAAAGCTTTTATCGTCATTAGTTAAGTGTCATTAGAATCAATGCGCTAAACGTTTTAGAGACATATACAAATAATGTTAATTGCCGCTAATAATTATTTTTAATGTAGTGAGCAGGTTAAAACACATTGATAATCAATTATTGTATATTATTTTTTTAAAAAAAAATTGAGGAATTTTTTTTGGTGGGGGTGGGGGTGGAGGGGGGTGTAAGTGTACTTATGTTATATACTATATCTAGTATGAGTTTGATTACGAAGAAAAGACAGATATAAAAAATATTCCTCCATGCAAAAAGCAAAAAAGAAAGAAAAGAAAGAAAGGTAGCAAAGCAAAGATAGAAAAGTGAAATGAATAATAATAATAATAATAATAATATTATTTTTCAATTACTTTATAGAAAGTGAATAAATATTACTATAACTTTGCTTTATACTTGGGAAAAAATAATTCTTTTTTGTGGTCACCTTTAATGAAAATGAAAGGATTATATATTTACCAAAGGGAGAGGAACACGGACCTTCCAAAAAGTACCTATTGGATTTTGGGAATCACCAAAGTTGATTTGCTCATTTCATCTACCTACCCCACCCCACCCCACCCCCCACACACATAAAAAAAATCGATGTTTATATTATATTAATACATATAATATATGTATGTTTACATCGAGAAATTCAGTATTTACGTTAAATTAATAGAAGAGAGAAATGATGTGTCTTTCTTATATGCATTTAGATATGTATATCTTTTTACTTTGATTCTTACTTACTCACTCATTTTGTCTAGATTTATATATATAGATAAAGATCATCTTATTTGTCCGTTCAAACTTTAGTATTATGTCCAGCTCATTTCGTATTTGTCCAGCTCATTTTCATTTCGTATTATGTTGGTTACTTGATGAAAACACGAAAATTAAGAAAAAAATAAAATAGCATATTTCTATAAAAAAGAAAAACATAATAAGATTCAGTAACTTATGCTCAAAACTTTTCAATATACTGATCATTGCTTTCAAGTTTTCCAGCTAAGAAAACTTTATTGAAAGCTTTAAAAGAATGAAAAAAAGGGAAATGTGTGAGCGTTAGATAATGGAAGAAGGTAAAATTATTCGGGATCTAGTGATAGATTTTTTTTTTTTTTTTATATAGATCAATAAATATATGTTCCCCTGCACGTGAGAAGAAAACGTTTGAACCAAAAGAATATCCAACTAATATTTTTTTTCTTTTTTCGAGTGGACCATCAATATAATTAATAAAATTTTTATGTGTTTTTATCTATTTTGAACATCAAAAATGAGAATTTCTAACGAACGTTTTCGATGGAAACTATAAAAAAAAAATTGCCCAAATATTAAGGATGAATTAATTTCAGTGGATTTTCGATGGAATGTCCGTTGAAATATTTATATTTATAATGGTAAGACCAAAATATATATATATATATGAGTCCAACCTAAGAGGAAAATATTGTTTCTAACTTTTTTTTTTTGTTTAATACAATGGACACCATCATTGCATCAATAATTGAAATAAAGTTTTTCTTTTAAGGATATTATTTTTTATATATACAAGCACTAAGCTTTTGCCTTTTTTTTACATAGGCATTGCCTTTGGCCAATTATTATTTTTTTAATAGTTTTTGCACTATTTTCTACTATAGTCCAATTGATTCATCATGTAAATATGATATGCCTTTTTCTTGGTAATTATGATAGAGTTTAAAGTTTAATTCTGTTTATTTTAATTCCTTCTTTTTATTTTATTTTATTCATTTTATATAGGTGACATGATTTGATGTTTCAATTTAACTAAAGTAAATCAAAAGCTTACTTTTTTCTTGTGTCAAATGTGCTTTTGCTACATTGACTTATATTTTTTGTGCCTCATAGGAGGAGACCAATATATTGTAGACAAAACCATTCACCTTTTAATTTTGTAAACATGTGAGAAGAAAATTTTGATATCTGATATCTGTTTTGAAGTAGGTTAATTTTAATTGGTGTTAAAAATTAAGTTTTATTTTAATTAACTGATAAAATTTCTTTTTGTTGAAGGTGAATTAATTTCCGTTGATGCAAAGTAAAAAATATCAATTAAAATTTTTGAGTAAAAATTAAAGATACAATTAATTAATTATCATGGTGTGCTATAACCTTTGGTGGTACTTTACATGACTATTATTTGATAGAATATTATAAGATTTAAAATTTTCAAGAAAACAAATATTTTGGGATGTTGTGACCTAGGTATCTATATAAAAATAGCCAAACAAACAAAATTATCTCCACCAGGATTATTTATGTGTAAAGGTATTCTCTATAATTTCATAATTGTACTTGAATATTCTAGATTGAGATTGTAATAATTGACTAACTATTTCAAAACTTACCAATATTCATCTTATTTAAGGTTATGAAATTTCATGTTTTGTTTTCAATTAAGGAGTATGGGAAATAAAAATATTCAAAAATATTAAATTCAGAATGAAAATTATATACGTTTATTATATTATAGTCTTATAGGTTCACTATCTATTTTTGGATATCACAATTTATTTTCATGTATTGTTCTTATCGATTTCTATAACAAAAAAGTCGTTAGAAAGTCTTTTGAATATTTGAATCTAACACACTTGGTATATTCCAATCTCTTCTAATTAATTAAGATATATGTTATTAGTATTTATTTATATTTATTCTTTAAGTATAAAATAGTTCATTACATTTGTTCTGAAATACCTTATTTTAAAAGACTTTTATTGAGTTTCTCAGTAAATATCTCGATACACTATAATTCTTGAAATCGAGGTTTTATTAAATTTTATGTAAATACGTCGCTCAATAGCATGTAGCTCCATTCTTTTAGAATCTATCACATATGCGTTGCTAAATAGAATTAGTGATTAATTTTGCTAGTTAGCTATATAATTTATTTTTATTGATTCATGATATTTTAGTATAACTAGTCTATTATAATTTCCAAATGTGACATAATGGAATAAACTCAAAAACTCAAGGTAAGTGCATGTATATCTTAATTCTCCTAAAATCAAAAAATAAAATTCCACACAACATTATTTGATGTAATGTAATTAACTTTAAGGAAAAGCAAAAAGGGTATTTTCTTCTAACTTTATTTGATTTCAAGTCCCTTTCACTTTTTTGTTTGTTGTTTTAATTTGTTGATTATCACAAGTTTGAAGTTTCACATTTTATATCAATATTTGTTTCATAATAATTCAGAATTGTCCTTTTTGAGGCATTTTGACATTTTCAATTTTGAGATTTCACCATCATTTCATAGGAATATCCATGGTGTAACCTTGAGGGAATAGTACAATATAATATTCATTAATGGGGCCCTAAGGTGGGGGATTAGTACCCTTCTTAGACCAACAATAATTTTTTTTGAGGGGTACGGGCCGGTGAAAAGATGATAAGATCTTAATATATTTTTAGTCGGTCGACAAAGTCTTACTTTTTACTCGTCTAATAGTAATATAGTTTGGAGTTATTGTTGGTATATATTCAATGTATAGTAAGTGTACACTGCACAAGATAGCGGGAAGGTCTACACGTACGTTATTTTTTTAGAATTTAACTTGTGAGATTACACCGATTATGGTATTACATTGACTAGACTTTGTAACTTATATACAAAAGAAATAATTATATTTTTGGTCCCTCAATTATCGTGAACTTTTTATTTTGATCCTTATAATGTATGACTAAGAACATTGAATCATTAATTAACTAAAATATGTGTTTTTGGCCCTTTGTAAATGGAATATTTAATATTTAGAATATTATCAAAGCTATATTACCCAAAAATAATTAGAATTATTTAGAAGGCTTAGCACTTAAAATATCATTATAGTTTGTGAAGATTCATTGTCAAAGAAACAAAAAATGCACATCTAAAATAATTGCAGATTAAATGTACGTAATAAGACATTACAAGGACCAAAATCAATATTTATCAATAATTAAGGGACTGAAAGTGTTAATTCTTTTTAAGAAAATAAAGCTTTGCTGGGGTGCTACTAATTTCAAATCTATGGCATGGAAAGTCCATCATGAAAATTTAGGACATTTTCTATTAAAGATAATTTCATTTTAAGATTATAAACTCGGAACAAATTTAAGAGTAAAAAAACTTTTACTGTTCCATCACGCCTCTTATGATGCTTATAATCATTTTAAGTATTCTTAAATAAAATTTTGTGTCATAAAACTATTGATCAATCTTCTTTGTAGTGAACATTGAGCTTAATTTCATTAGTCGGAATGTACATTAGATGTGAGCAAGTATTTATCGTACTTAAGACTATTTAGAATAATGAGTGGTATTTTTTTTATTTTAATTTACATTGTAAAGTTAAATGAGAATAATGAAATGCATATATTAGTAATGAGTGAATCATATTGACTAAAACTTTTATAAATTAGATGGGCAGAAAATTAGGTTTTTCTTAATATTTTAAATGTTACCTAACTTATGTCTTCATTGAAAGGGAAATAGTTATAAGATGTTACAAAAAGTGTCAATAACAACAAACTTTTATATTACGGTTCAAATTGTGATCTCTTGATAGTTAAATTATTCGCTTAATGAAGTATATGATATTATGCGTATGATTTTTAAGAATATTTGCGTCAAACGATACCAATTTATTTATAACAAAAAAATAGCTAATGTCATTTTCATTTCGACTTCTTTTTCTATTTTTTTCTTATTCCAAATATAAAGCAAAAGAATTTTAAGTTCTTTAAACTTTTCCAATTACGTGCCACCATCAACTTTTGTTATAAAAGAAATGTCTTATCATAATTCCCTTTCAAAGTTTAACCCTTTTTCAAGCTATAATATAATGCTTACAAAGTGAAATATGAAAAATTGAAATATATGTTTTTTGGTTCTTCATATTGTGATATATTTCGCATAGTGTAAAGTCTATTTAAAGAGTAAACGCTCCTTTCTTACTTTTTTCTTCTATATTTGGACTTTGGAATATTCGTACAAGAAATTTTTAATAAAAAATGAAAAAAATTCTATCTATTATACCCTATCAAAATCCTTAACCGACAAATTGAGATTAAGTTGATTGAAAGATCATAGAAGTCCACTAGTTTACATTATGAGTTTAAATTATATATATCATTATTATAAGAAAATTTTATACTATCTGATTTTTTTTATTTCTTCGTAACAGATAATATATTTTATTTGCAAAAAAATTATCTATAAATATTTTTTGATAACCTGATGATATTTTTTTTTCTTACGATGATGTATAAAACTTAAACTCTTACTATATTATTGTAAAAAGTTTATTTCCTCTTAGAGGAGTTCTAACAAGTGATTTGGTCACCCATGAATAAGCTCTAAAAAGCAAGTAGTTACATATAAATATGGTGGTATCTTTACCTATACCTATTTTAAGTTAGATGGACTTTTAAAATCAACATTTATGTGATAGCATAAAAATGTGTAATGTAATGACTACTCAATGTGCAATTGTGCATGTGTAATTTCTTTAAGAATTGAGCTCCTTCCTCTTTTTAAAAAAAACTAAAACTAAAACTAAAAATCAATAAGTTCACGAGCTATATGTCACTATTCAAAATTAAAGGGTCGTATCAGACACATATAAGATCTAAAATTCTTAAAATAAATTCTCAAATCATCGTGTTAGAAAAAAAATAAGGAATTTCTAAAACTCTCTAGAACTAGTACTTAACTCGAAGGCATGTGTCTCGTGTCTTAATTCATAGAACACAAAGGTAAAGGGTAACATCATTGTACTAAGGAACATAGCTCGTTAAAAAATTATCAGTTAAAATACTTTTTATCATAAAATTATAATTCGTCTATACGTTAAATACTATTTTTTACACATACATATTCAAGTATAGAATAAATCCAACCTAAGACAATTAATAATGTTACAAGCATTCTTTTATGTAATTAATGACTAATACAAGTACCTTTTTAACTTATCAGCTAATAAATCCCAATTTGGGACCAAAAGTATATAGATAGGCACCAAGGAGTGGTCAAATAATGAGGTCTCAAATTTAATTTTTGGTGCATATAAAAATATTAGATGATATCTTTTTATATGTTTTAGTTTTAATAAACAGAATCACCTAATATCTATTATTGGTGAAAACTTAATGAACATGTACTCTATAAAATTAATAATCAAGATATGAGTAAATTGTTTAAACATCACGATTATTGTTATTATTAAAATAAACTATAGTAAATTGTAACATGTTAGTTTAGGTAAGTTGTTAATCTGCCAATACCTCAAACTTCACCTAATCCTTCCAAAAACATATGTCAATTATGAACCCCAATAATTAGATTACTTGTTTTTATTTCTCTTTCAATGTGATCTTAAGACACATGAAAAATACACAATTAATGAAAAAGAAAAGAAAACTTTTATTTCTTATGGACCCCAAAGTTGAATTAATTGCACACAAAAATCCAGCTTCATTGTAGTAAGATCTTAGTCATTAAATAACTTTTTATTTATTTATTTATTTTTGTTAAATTGATCCTACCATTCCCTGCTCTTGTCGGGAGAAAATAATAAAAAGACATGGGCATAAATAAGAATAATATAAAAAATAAATTTTAAAAATAATTAAAATTAATTTCACACTATATACATTCAATTAATCAGAACCTCAAAATAAATATCAGAAGTTGGTGAGAACTTTTAAAAATATAACATGTTAATCAATGGGTGAAAAAATTACCAACTATATCTTTAACTCGAATTATAAAATCTACATTAATTGAAAAATTAATTAAATATTTTTTTTTTCAACTCCATTTCTTTTTGCCCCATGAGAATTATGGTTGATAGAAAATAATTATTATTTATTAATGGGAAAAGGGTTAAATATGCCCCTAAACTATTCAAAAAGGTCTAGATATACCCTTCGTTTAAAGTTTGGTTCACTCATGCCCTCGCCGTCCAACTTTTGGTCCAAATATGCCCTTATGGGCGTTAGTTGTCATGTTGGACATATCCAACTCATTTTTCATTTCTTTAAATGCCACATGGAATTGCCATGTCATTTTGACCTTACCACATGACATTTATATGAAAATGGAAAGATATTCAGACTCATAAACACCTAATCCGACCCATAAATCCACCCCCTTTTAAATAAATTATCCGACCGATTTTCAACAATTTTGTTTAATTTTTATTTTTTTGATAAATTCCGAAAATGAGTAATTGATTAATAAAAAATAGGAAGAATATGAAAAAAATATAAAATTAACGCCAAAAATTCACAAATAATTATAGTAACCTTAAATTCAATTTAAACACTTTTTTTAATTTTTTTTTATAAATCCCAAAAATGAGTAATTGATTAATAAAAATATGAAAAAAATATAAAATTAACGCCAAAAATTAAAAAATATATACAGTAACCTTAAATTCAACAATTTCAATATTTTGTTAATTTTTAATTTTTTCGGCAAATCCCAAAAATGAGTTTATTAACAAAAAAATATGAAAAAATATAAAAATTACGCAAAAAATTCACAAATAAAAAATAGGAAAATATAAAAAAAATATAAAATAAAAAAAATTATTGAAATTATTGAATTTAAGGTTACTATATTTATTTGTGAATTTTGACATAAATGTTTTATTTTGTTTTCATATTTTTCCCCTTTTTATTAATAAATTACTCATTTTCGGGATTTGTCGAAAAAATAAAATTTAAAAAAATTATAGAATGAAATGTTACTATATTTATTTGTGGACTTTTGGCGTTAATTGATATTTTTTTCATACTTCTCATATTTTTATTAATCAATTACTCATTTTTAAAATTTACCGAAAAAGAAAAAATTTAAAAAAATATTGAAATATTAGATTTAAGGTTACTATATTTATTTATGAATTTCTGGCGTTAATTATATATTTTTTTTATATTTTTCCTATTTTTTATTAATCAATTACTCATTTTCGGGATTTACCGAAAAAATAAAAATTACACAAAATTATTAAAAATGGGTCGGATAGTGAATTTAAAAGGAGTTGATTTATGGGTCGGATTAGATGTTTATGAGTCTGAATATCTTTTCATTTTTATATAAATGCCATGTGGTAAGGTCAAAATGACATGACAATTTCATGTGACATTTAAAGAAATAAGAAAATGAGTTGGATATGTCCAACATGACAACTAACGTCCATAAGGGCATATTTGGACCAAAAGTTGGACGGCGAGGGCATGAGTGAACCAAACTTTAAATGGAGGGTATATCTAAACCTTTTCGAATAATTCAGGGGCATATTTGACCCTTTTCCCTTTATTAATTGGTCTTTTTTTTTTCTCTCCTTCATTTTCCCCAAAAAAGTTTTAATTTGATTGGGACCCATTAATTATCAAATGGTTGTAATTGATAGAGAATGAGCATATTTTTGTATGGTATATAGAATTATAATCAAATAATATTTAAAACTATATGAAAGTATCATAAGGTAATTTATTATATCCTCTATGTTACATTCTTATCAAACTATGCCCATTAAAATTGTATCCACGTGGCTAAATCTTCACTCTTGATATTAACAAGTTTTTTTCAAACTTTTTTTTTGGGCTAAAAAATGTAGAAGGATAAGGAAAAAAAATATTATGTATTGATTTTTTTGAAAATAAAAATATAATTCGAGTTGAAAGTAATATATTTCATTAAATTTATAAAACTCGCTTTAGATTTGTCTAGTTCAAATGTACACGTCATTGCATAGGGAGTAATTTTTTTAAAACTTGGTAATTTATTTTCAACATTATCAATAGAGTAATTTTTTTCCAAATCTGTCTATTTTTGAAAAATATTGGAAACCTAAACATGTAAATAAAAACAATATAATGCATAGAGAGAGCAAAATGACCATATCTGTATAGCATTTAATGCTCCAGCCAAACACCACCTATGGACTTGTGTCATTTAGTGTAGACATTGGAGAGGGTGTCAAATAAATAAAAAAATTTATAAAATAAATAAATAATTTTTTATAAAATATGACACAAAGATATTTGCAATTTCTAGACCTAGTTTTGTTAATCTCTAGTAAAAGCATTAAAAGTGCTAGAGAAGTTACTTCCCAATATGCTTTCAAAATCAAATAATAAATGAAATGAATAAATAAATAAGAAAGAGTACAATAAAAAAATATTAATTCAAACCCCTTTGATTTAGCCTTGGTTTTTGAAAATCTTAACACTTAGATGGTAGCTTGCCTTTGAATCGAAGTCAGAATTTAAATTTCATAATTTTTAAACTTGCGAAGAACTCATAGATCGATCTCATAAGTATTGAGTTCGATAGTATAAGCCGTTTAATTAAAATCACTAAATTCTTATAAACTTGTATTTCATAATCTAGCTCCACCTTAGAGGTTTTGTACATTAATGAAATGAATGAGATTTTTATACGACACTTAATAAGAGTTTTCAGATGACAATGTAGACAAGATTTTCACCTAAGCATTCATTATCTTATATACATACGTGTACATAAAAAGATTATCTTTACTTGTTAAAGAGCACTTTGCTTGTTAGTGAGTCAGCGAGTGTAAATTCAATTACTTAGATCAGTAAGTATTGAATATCAATTACCAAAATAAAAAGTGAAATTAGCTATACATTTCGTCACTAATTTGCTCATAGTTAAAAGAAACACACCAATAAATTAGATCAGCAATAGATTTTGTTTAATATACAATTTATCTATCGCTAAATCCAGTTATTTTTAGTAGTTAGTAAAGGAGTTTAGGGGTGGGGTGGGGGGTGGGGAGTGGATATTATTCATATTTTTGATGGTCCATGTGTGTGTGAATGAATATATAATAAAATGGGAAGATGCCAGACAAAGTTGTTGAAAGATTAGAAGGGAATATTTGGGAGTATGAAAGGGGAATTAGAAGGTAATGTGTGTGTTTTTATTTAGGTTTATCCCCATTTATGCCTACTACCAAACAAACACCCCTTTTTTCCTCTCTTAAGTCAATGCCTCTTTTGTACTTTTATGTTCATTACATATGTATTCGTGTACATATTAAATACTTCATTATACTATAGGTAATATAACATTATATTTCGTATAGTTTCATAAACTGAGATCTGAAGAGGGTACATTACAAAGCAGATTGTATCTTTAACTAGCTATATCATAGGTAAAGTTTGAAAAAAGAACTTCATTATTTATATGTGTATATATAACAATGATGTAAATGCTACACTTTAACTGTATCGTCAGTTTAACTTATATATACCGTCAATTTAACTTATATAACATACAAGTAAGTGTACATATATGACCTTAACCCTCTAACCCCCACCTTGTTTCAAGTTGACAAGTTGAGGCGGCCGGTGGATCTAACATAGAGACGGAATCAGAGTCAGAGTCAGAATTTGCACTTTATGAGTTCTAAATTCTAGAGTAGCTTGAATTCTAAATTTAATTTTTATATATTTTTATCAAATCTCTTAATACAATCACAAATTTAGACTGAAACTATTAAGTTCGAGCAACTTCGTACATTGTAATTTTTCAGCTTCGATTTTAATTCAAGATATAAAAATTTCTATGATTACAAATTAATATACGGCGAAGGCCTAACAGATTAATTGTTACTTAGAAGAAGTTTG
>JAJJBR010001269.1:0-133449 GCA_022817965.1 Solanum lycopersicoides
ATTATGTCTTATGCATGATATTGTAGAAGTTGTCTACTTGTTATGAAGATGTGCATGGTATGAATTTATATGATGTGATCTTATCCTTATGTGCACTATGTTGGTCTATATGACTATATGATTAAGGTCTTGTATTGACATGAATGAAGTTGTCTTTATTTGTTATGAGGATGTATGAAGTGTTAAGGCTTATGGTCTCATGGAGGGTCTACTAGTATATGTGAGGTTATGGGGCATCACATGTACATTTCACTAGTAGATTAAGATTGGGATGATGAGTAAGGTCTTATAAGGTACCATGTAAAGTAAAATAAGTATATGTGCATAATGACTAAGATTTTACTGTATTGTCCTCTATAGTGTTGGCTTAAATATGTCTATGTTGTACTATACTTTTACGATGGTATGTGTTGCCTTGTATAGATTGTATGTATGGTTTCCTTGTGGCCTTAAGGTGATGCATTGCCATAAGTATCACTAGAGGGTTACTTGGGAGGTTAATGAATTAAAAGAAGGAGTGCACTGTAAAGAAGAATGAGCTAACTGTAAAGTGACCTCAAATATGGCTTAAATTCTATATGTGATTTTATATGTTGTTGGACTTTGACTATGTTTTTATGAAGAATGTGATTGATATAAATGCTATTGTATAAAGATTTTAAGAAGATTTACTCAAAAAGGTATGAAGTATAATTTCAAGAAAATGTCCTTTAAATGCATGTTTTTGCATGGTTGTCATACTTAGTGCATTTCTTGTACTAATCCCATTCTTATCTACTTTTTACACAAAGTGTAGGTTATGGATTCTTAAAGGATGTCTTGAATGGTGAAGAGCTTTATAGATGATTTCCAAGATCGATGAAAGGAATCCTTAAGTTCAAGGATCTCCTACTTATGTTTACTGTAAAGTTTTATGAATTATATACTTATGTTTTATGTCTTAAGGGTCGTGTCCCATGTACTCTAATGTTGTTGAGTATAAGATGGCAAAGAGACTTAAGTAGTAAGTATGTAATATGATATTTTATATATAAAAATAAGTAAAGTTTCTAGCATATGATGTGCTATGAAAAGTTGTAAATTTCCGCTAAATTTACTATGTCAATGCGATGAATGATAACTATGGGCTTGTATAAGACTCGAGAGGTCAAGTATGCATGTTACTTCTAGGGAGTTCTCCCGGATGTGACAACAAGAATCCCAAGAGTGAAAGAAATCATACCTTAGTGATGATAAAGCCACGAAATTCAGTTGGAATCTTGAGAACTTGACCTTCTTCTTGGATCTCTAATGTCTTCAATGGAGATTTGAGGGAAGAGAGAATTTGAGAGAGATAATAGTGATTTTTGATGTCAACTTTGGGCATTTGATTTGGGTGTGTGCAATGACTTGAATCTTACCATAAATCATTATATAGTCATCTCCTAAATTACCCAAAAGACCCCTCACTTAATTGGGTCCTTTTGTGAAGTCAAAATGAGTTAAAAACGACGTTAACGAATCAAGGAAGTGGCTGCGCATCCCGGGGGCAATTCCAATTATTTTTTTTGAAATATGGGTTAAGGCAGTGAGCCTCTTGGAGGCCCCGCGTCGCGAGGAAAATTATTCCTTCCATGTGCTGGCTGAGCGCCGCGCAGGGGACCTCACGTCTTGGCTGCACGCAGGCTATTTTGGTTGATCGCTCGCCAATATTTGGGTCTTCCTCAAGGACACTTCGGGTGGTCCTTGGGGAGTCTTTATCAGATATTTGGACCCCTTAATACAATATTTTTCCTATTTTAAGTCTTTTTACAAGTTTTAGACTTCATATGACACTCCCAGACCTTCACCTAACATGGGGACATCTACTAGTTTAATTCCACTAGTTTCCAGACGTCAAGGTCTTTATTTGACGTTGTGACTCTAAAACCTACTAATTAAGTTTTCTATTATTGTTTTAGGTCTAAAGCATCATTATTCAACATATTTTGCTCTAGTATAAGTCACAGAAATTACGGGGTGTTACAATATCCCCCCTTAGAAACATTCATCCCCGAATGACACCTTAAACCTTCTATTGGGAAAAAGGAGTAGACTCAAGAGTAGCAGCCCAACAACAATCAATATCATAATGAGTCAAAGATCATAGGAGGAATTATCAATTCCTTTCAACACATAAACATAGCATTAACACATAGGGACTTAATCAAAAACTCATGACACATAAGATCTCAAAAATTAACATCACATAAGGAGGATTTACCTTCTCCATTTCAGCATGTGCTCGACATGAACAATTTCAAAGATTTGACATGGTAATTTCTTATAAATAAAACAACAACACATGCCCAACACCATTCTCGTGAAATAAATATAGCACACTAAATATCTAAGTGCAAGTTAATCATGAGAGTCATATTTCACAAAAACTCAATTCAGGCATGAATTTCTACAAGAATATGCACATACTAGATAAACATGATAGGTTCAACATAACTCATAGGACTCATTTATGAGAAATCTACTAACCTTAACTTTGGCTAGGAGTAGGGGGGAAAAGATGAGGATAACGGGTCTTCATGTCGGCCTCGGCCTCCCATGTTGCACCCTCAACATGGTGGTTCCTCCATAGAACTTTCACGGAGGCAACCTCCTTATTCCTCAATATCTTAACTTGGCAATCCAAAATTTCAACCGGGATCTTTTCATAAGAAAGGTCCTCTTTTTACCCCTAAACCTTCTAGAGGGAGAATCGACACCAGATCAACTATAAACTTCTGTAGCATAGAAACATGGAACACGAGATGAACCGAGGCCAATTCAATTGACAACTATAACTCATATGCCACTTCGCCTACTCTTTTCAAAATCTCATAAGGGCCCACAAAACGGGTAAGTTTTTCCTTCTTTCCAAACCTCATCACCCATTCCATGGGTGAAATTTTCAAACAGACCCAATCTCCTACTTTTAATTCAAGGTCCCTCTTTGTAATGTCGACATAAGATTTTTGCTGACTATAAGCCGATTTCAACCTCTCTCTTATGAGTAGAACCTTCTCCGTGGCCTCATACACTATCTCGGGGCTAATAATAGCAGACTCACCTACTTCAAACCATCGAATTAGGGACCGGAACCTCCTAACATAAAATGCTTAAAAAGGTGTCATATTGATACTCTCATGATAGATATTGTTGTAGGAGAAATCTATCAAAGGTAGGTGATCATACTAATTCTCTTTGAAATCAATCACACCATCCCTCAACATGTGTTTTAGAGTTTGGATGGTGCGATACGCTTGTCCATCCATTTGGGGGTGCAAAGCGGTGCTAAGCTTCACTTGAGTACAAAGCCCACTTTGGAAAGATCTCCAAAACTGTGAAGTGAATTGGGCTCCTCTATCCGAAATGATCCACAAGAGGGCCTCATATAACTTCACAATCTCCTTAACATACAATTTAGCATACTCCTCCGCCGAGTATGAAATTCTTACGGGGAAGAAGTGGGCTGAATTACTCAACCTATCCACTATTACCCAATTGGAGTCATGTTGTCTATGCGTTAGAGGCAAACCTACCACAAAGTCCATGTTGACATCTTCCCACTTCCAAGTAGGGATATAAATATCTTGGGTTAGACCACTCAGGCCTTGATGCTCGAATTTGACTTGTTGGAAATTTGGGAACCTCGACACAAACATAGCTACATCCCTTTTCATTTTATTCCATTAATAAATATCACGTATGTCACGATACATCTTGGTGCCCCCAGATGGATGGAGTATTAGGAACCATGAGCCTCTTCAATGATTTTCTCCCTTAACCATCCACATCTGGCACTCATAACCTTTCTTTGTACCTAAGTACCCCATCCTCCCGTTGGGAGAAATATTCACTATTCTTCTTAAGGATCGATTCTTCAACTCCATCAGTAGAGGATCAAGATGTTTCTTTGATTTTACATCAACCACTAGAGATCACTCGGAGTTATGACGAGCCATGAAACCACCCTTTGAAGCATCTTCTAGTTGGACACCCAACCGAACAAACCTATGAACCTCTTTCACAAATTCTTTCTTCTAATAAGCCACATGAGCCAAACTACCCATGGACACTCAACTTCGCACATCACCAATCATATTAGATTTCCTGGGATGGTAAAGGACACTCATGTCATAATCCTTTAAAAGTTCTAACCATAATCTTTGTCGTAGATTCAAGTCATTTTGAGTGAATACATATTTTATACTCTTGTGATTATTGAACATATCAACATGTACCCCATACAGATAATGCCTCCAAAATTTCAAGGCAAACACCACAGCCAGAAGCTCAAGCTCATGAGTTGGATAATTCTTCTCATGTGGCTTGAGTTGCCTAGAGGCATATGCTATGACTTTGGCATGATGCATGATCACATATTGTAGACCAACTCACAATAAACCACAAACCCTTCGGTACCCTCTGGCAAGTTCAACACCAGAGCGGAGGTGAGTCTATCTTTTAATAATTGGAAACTCTTTTCACAAGATTTCGACCATTCAAACTCGGACTTCTTTTGGGTTAAGGCCATTAACGGAGATGCGATACACGAAAATCCCTCAAAATACCGGCCAACCATAGAAAACTTAGGATGTCGGTAGGACTCTAAGGTCTAGGACAACTTTTGACCACTTTCTTCTTCCTCGGATCAATCTCTACCCCTTCACTAGAGACAATGTGACCAAGATACACAACTGATCTCAACTGAAATTCACATTTATTGAACTTAGCAAAAAGTTGGTTATCCTTTAGAACTTTAAAAACTATCCTCAAGTGGCTCATATGGTCATTCTCACATATAAAATATATTAAAATGTCATAAATGAAAACAATCACAAAAAAATCAAGATACACTCTAAAAACTCGAGTCAAAAGGTCCATAAAAGCCGTCGGGGCATTTCTTTTGACCAAATGACATAACTAGGAATTCAAAGTGACCATATCTTCTTCAGAATACCGTTTTCGGGATATCAAACTTCCTCACTCTAAGTTGGTGAGAACACTATCTCAAGTCAATCTTTGAAAAGTAACTCGCTCCTTGGAGTTGATCAAACAAGTCATCAACCCTAGGGAACGACTACTTATTCTTTATGGTGACTTTAATGAATTGACGATAGTCGATACACATTCTCAAAGATCCGTCTTTATTCTTCACATATAATATCGTGGCTTCCAATGGAGATGTGTTTGGTTGAATAAAACACTTATCTAAAAAATTCTTGAGTTGAGCCTTAGTTCTTTCAACTCGGCTGGGGCCATCCAATAAAGAGGGATTGAAATAGGTTGTGTATCCGGCTATAAATCTATCCCGAAGTAAGTCTCCCGTTCGGGATGAATTCTGGTAACATCATCAAGGAAGGCCTCCGGTAATTCCTTCACTACGGGTACCGATTTTATGGGAGGGACCTCGAATTCAAGATAGCTAACTCTTACTATGTGGTAGAGACAACGCCTTGCAATCAACTTGCAAGATTTTAGACACGAAATGATCTTACCCCTAGGATATGAGTTTCCTCCTTTCCACTCAAAAATGGCTTCATTTGGAAATTGAAATTTGACTACCTTTGTCCTACAATAAATAGAGTCAAAGCAAGCATGCAACCAGTCCATTCCCAATATGACATCAAAATCTAGCATATCAAATTCTATCAAGTCAACTAATATAACTCTATTTGGCAAGGAAATAGGACAATCTTTATAGACTCTTTTAGCCATGACGGAATCACCCACCGGGGTAGAAACCGAAAAAGGATCACCTATAATGCCGGGTAGCATATCAAATTTCATGGCTACAAGAGAGGGTACAAATGAAAATGTAGCTCCAGGGTCCAATAAAGCATATACGTTAAAAGAAAATAAATGTTACATACCGGTTACTGCATCCGGTGAGCTCTTTTGATCACCTCGCTATTGGAGAGCCTAAAAGCAATCTTTTTAGGAGCATCCGGATTTGGGGCATTTGCTTGAGATCGAGCATTTTCCCTTCCTTGAGCTTTAATCATAGGGCAATCTCTCTTCATGTGACCACTCTTGCAACAAAAATATCAATTACCAGTGTCAACTAGGCACTTACCATCATGTTTTCTACCACATTTTGAAGAAAGAGACTTCTCAACATAAGAACCACCACCTTTCCCATCTTTTGTTCTTACCTTCTTCAACTCCCTACCAACTTGCTTAAGCTTTTGCTCTTCAATTTGTTCGGCATGAACCATGAGAGGAGAGATGTCAATGCAAGGAATCAACATAGCAGACCTACACACATTAACCACAATGTCGTATATCCCCATAACAAATTCGTTCATCTTATCTCTAGAATCCGCAATCATAGTAGGAGACTACTTGGATATTTGAGTGAACTTGAGGCTATACTCCTTCACACTCATACCCCCTTGACGAAGGTTGATGAATTCTTGCATTTCCTCTCCCTTAATTCAAAGGGAAATAACCTATAAATTAAAGTCGTCTTAAAAGCTCCCCAAGTAATCCTGCCTTCTCTAACAGAACTTTCATCCTTCTAGTGCTCATACAAAACTTGAGCCACATCTTTTAGTTTGTAGGCGGCTAGTTCCGCCTTTTCTTGAGAAGACACACCCATTGCATCAAGAACATTGAACACTTCATCAATGAACCGTTGTGGGTCCTCCTCCACCCTAGAACCATAGAAAGTAGCGGGATCCATCCTAGTGAAATACCTAATCATTGAAGCAGTAGTGCTAGCATTGGGGGTTACTTGCAGCATTGCATCCCTAGAAACTTGGGTAGATAATACTTGAGTCAAGCTATGAATAGTCGTCCTTATCTCGACGTTAGTCATAGCCCGTTCTTCAATAGTAACTTGAGGGTTTTGAGGAGCTTGAGGGGAAACCTCCTAATTCAAATTCTCCACCTCATCCCGTCGAGCATTGTTCCTCCTTGTATTCATTGCCTATAAGAACAACAAAAAGATTATAAGAAAGGACTAGATAGAGATAGGACACTTAGGCACAACTAAGGAATAATAAGAAAGTGAAAGTTCCTAAGCATCTCATAGTCTTTCATTGATAAGTGTGGCGCACTTCAAAATTATGAATAAGACCCTACATAGACGTGGTTAAGTGAGACATAGATCCTAAGATTACACAACATCATGCTCTAATATCAAGTTTGTAACGACCCAAAGTACACCCTATTCGTTACCGGTGTCGTCGTCCTCTAAGAGGACTAAGACAAGCCCTTAGCATATGTCATAGCACTTCATAGATCAAAATTTGGATAAATTTGAACTTTTATATATTGAGGACTCACCAATGACTTGGGAAAAGATCCAAGTCTTTTTTGCAATCGACCAAGAACTTCTCAACGGCCCAAACCTAAAATGTTTGGAAAAAGGGGAGAAATATGGGTTAGTACAAACCACATGTACTTTGTACGGTTCCTATGCACAAAATCATTAATGCATAAAAAAGGACATTTATGTCAAAATCATGCTTTCCATCAATTTATCTCAACATGCACATACAGTAAGCATAGTAAGTCAATTTAACATAATATCAACCCAACATGTAATCAACTCAAGCAACACTTGTGCAATGCCAAGAATAGAACCTCATAATCCCATCCCAAGCTAAGTATCACATTAAGAAACCCCCTTCGTACTTACAACATATTCTGATAGTTTATCATAACATGCTTAATAAATCAATACTACTCCTAGCATATCAAAATAATCATAATCATAATCATAATCATAATCATAAAAGAACACTACTAGAACCATCCATTAGGATCCCACATGTGCAATGTGTAAGAGAAGTAAAAAAACCTTCCTCACACTATGTAGTATCCTTTAAGACAACCCTAATAAGATTTCAAATACTTCACTTGTTGATTTACATTTACATTAGGTAAAGAAGTGCAATAACTGACATGAGACCATGTGAGCTACATGGAATGCGGTGTTCTACTCCCACACCGCAAACAGAGGGTCAACACTTTCCTAAGGTGTACCCATTAGTACGTAGGTATCTAGGTTGATCCTCTAAGCTAGAGTCCTATGTGGGAACATAGTTAAGGCTAAAGAAGATTTTTACTAGAAACCATTACTTACTAAACGTGGAGGTTTCCATCTCATGAGACAATACATAACTTGAGAATTCGGACTTACTAACGTGAGGAAACCCATGTGGGAGGCCAGACTTACTAAACGTGAGACCTCCATCTAATTTGCCCTTTCGGTGCTAAGCTTTTTTTCCCTTTAGAAATCATCATACTCAACATACAAGATAAAATTATATATATTGTAGACCCCTATGTTAAAATCTTATCATAATAGCTCATAAGAATTCATAAGTGAGAACTATTCTTTCACTTTAGAAACCACATACAAGTGAGTAAACCTCTCTTTCAACACTTTATTATAATAATGAGAAACTACTTTCAATTCAATAGTCTAGGGTTAAGGATGAGGAATACTTAGAACCAACATCACAACCACACATTAGACATAGGAACATTACTATATATGTAACTCATACTTCATAATTGAATCCAAGAAGAACAAATCAACATACCTCATTGCCTATTTAAAGAGCCTTCATACCTCCTTTAATAAGAATACATATCCAATAAATAAACAAGGTAAATTCAAAAAGCAATTACATAATTAACATAATGTAGTCAATCTATATATTCATAATTGGGTCTTGTTGTGAAGTCAAAATGACTTAAAACAATGTGAACGAATCAAGGAAGTGGGTGCGCGTCCCGGGGGCTACACCAATTATTTTTTTTTGAAATCCGGGTTTAGGTAGTGACTTCTTGGAGGTCACACGTCGCGAGGTAAATTTTGCCTTCCATTTTATGGCTGCGCTCCGCGCAGGGGAACATACATCTTGGCTTCACACAGGCTGTTATGGTAGCTTGATCGCCAATATTTGGGTCCTCCTCAAGGACCCTTCGGGTGGTCCTTCAGGAGTCGTTATCAGACATTTGGACCCTTTAATACTATATTTTTATGATTTAAACTCTTTTTACAAGTTTTAGACTTTATATGACACTCCGAGACCTTCAACTTACATAGGGACGTCTACTAGTTTAATTCCACTAGTTTCCGAACGTCAATATCTTTCTTTGACGTTGTGACTCTAAAACCTACTAATTATGTTTTCTACTGTTGTTATAGGTCTAAAGCATCATTATTCAACATATTATGCTCTTGTATACGTCACAGAAATTATGGGGTTTTACAATATCCCCGTTAGGAACATTCGTCCCCGAATGACACCTTAAACCTTGTTGGGAAAAAGGAGTAGATTCAACAGTAGTAGCCCAACAACAAGCAATTTCATAATGAGTCACAGCTCATAGGAGGAATTCTCAACTATGTCAAACACATAAACATAGCATTAATGTCACACTCGGGTCCTAGACCCTAGATGAGACCGGCGTCGTTAACCTCTAAGAGGTCGCAGACAAGTCTCTTTTTAGCTTTCATCACAATCATACAGTTAAATTTAGCGGAAAATTTAAAACTTTATTGAAGTGTACTTAGACTTCATATAATTCTTGCATAAGAGTGATATACTAACGGCTCAAAATAAACAACCATCTATTAACAGATTGAACAATTGAAATGAAGAATTAATAATATCATTAATAGTTACCAAACCGGCCTTAATAGAAAAGCTTGAAAAAATGTTTGAAAGGAAACACTAGAGACAACATCCACTAGCTATGTCTAATATACTAAAGCTAGAAAATAAAGCGTAGGCATCCTCGAACTCACGAGGACCTACCAAAGTCTGGAGGTACTAGTCCAAACAACTTCAACTGATCTTCAGTCTTCTTCAAGCTCCTGCACCTATAAAAATAGTAATTGTATATGGATTAGTACACACTTGTACTAAGTATGGGTGTATTCACATAAACACATAAGCACTATGCATGATCAAGTAAAGCTCTTCCTATAGCAACATGCCATTTTTGGAAAGTGAAGTCACTTCACTTTCCTAATTCATTATTTATGAATCATGCTATGAATATGACATATTTTCATGCATTTAAAGCACACAACTCATTTTCTATATGAACATTAGACCTTGGAATCATGAACATAATTTTAGAACAACTCAAGCAAAATTTAATATTTTTGCTCCCGTTAGGCCGAGAGCTCCCTCTCCAAGACTTCGTTTATTTTTCAGTATTTTCTTCTTTCTGTTGTTCATTCTTATCAAACACTGATAATTTGATATTCTTATATTTTTGCTTACTTATTTCACTTTGAACTTACATTTCTTCTTCTTTGATCTCATGTTTATTTTGAACATGCTGGGTTGACTTAGGGTATTCTTTTAAGACTTCCATTGGGATCTTTCCGAGAAATGACTAAGAATGACTTACATCATGATTTAGTCTAACCTCACCCTTTGGTCATCCTATCCAAACGCCCCTCATCTTCCTAGTTCTTTCTTTCTTTCTTTCTTACTTTCTTACAAAAATTTTGAGCATTTAGCCGACATAGATCATGTGAGCTAACATAAAATCTAGTGTCTTCCCCACACTGAAAAGAGGTGGTTCACCGGCCAAAGTGAAACTTAATACTTCCTACCTTTCTTAGGTGGATCCACTAGCTAGTAACCTATGATGGCGACATATTTCAAAGACTAGGAGAATTTGGAGACCCTTATCCACCATGGTGGTAGTCTCATCTCATGAGGCTTACATTTTCTTGCACAAGCTCATTACTAGTCTATCGGTTCTTATCTCAATTTATTATACCTTACAACTTTTAGAGTTGACTAATACATTATGGAAGATTGCTTCTAGTATGAGGTATGCTTAGCTCAATGGATGACTTGTCATCCCTTTCTATACTTGATGAATGTAAACTTAAATCTTACATTATCATCATGGTGTTAATGAGACTTGTCTCATGATTTCTAACACCCTCTTATGTAAGTATCTTTAACATAATTGTTTAGGTGCAAGTGAGACTTATCTCACTTCCTTGAACACCCCATTCTAGGTCAATTAAATAACTGATAAGCTGTTAGTTATTTCATTACTTACCTTATCTTGTTCAATGTTATTTGGTAGTCTTGTACCATTCTTCAAGAAAGTTTTATGGACTTATTCAATGTGGTACTATGTTCACAAGTTCATTTAGATGGGGTATGTTGGGACTTGTCCCGATCAGTGGCATACCCTAGGTTATGAGTTCATTGAGTAACATCTTGTCAAGTCAATCTTTAGCATGTATTTGTACTTACAAGAAACATCATAATTTAAATTGGCTATATAAGATTGGTATGACTTAATCATTGGCCAATTCTATTACATATTTTTGGAAATAATATTGCTAGCCAATTTGTTAACATAAACCAAACTTTAACTAAGCACTTGTCATAATTTATCACTAGCCAAGTCAATTAAATTCATGTATATACTATAGTAATCTCATCATTTTAAGCAAGCCAACTTTTAACCTTTGATTATCCTATAAGAACAATTCAGTTCTTAGTTTGGCCAAACTATAAAGTTGATTTGGCATTGAAGATTCATTAACTAGCTTTGATTCTCATTCTTATTTCTTATTGGAAACATTGCATTCCAAACACTTATAAAAATATCTACTATAAACACACACAGTAATCGAAACCTTCATTCCATTCAATAGTAAACTAAATTTCATAAATGACATATAACAATTTCATCTTCTCGAACACAACTAGGCATTACAACATTTCTTATCTCATGTAAATGATACTCTAATCATACGGATCTAACCTATAGGTCTCATTCGACATTATCAAATCACAGAAATCTACACATAATGACCAGTTAGCACCACATACCTACAACATGCTCGAGATTTGCATTACACATACTACTAGAATCGGAAATAAAGAGAACTAGGGAGATGAACATTCTACAAATTTCATTGGGAACAACCCTAGTTTCGGTTTTCTTGAATTCAAAACATTTGAAAACCCTCCTGGGGAAAGGAATCGAAGAGAGAAAACCCATACCTTACTGTAAAATTGAATCTACGAAGATCAACCTGTTCTTTGCACGAAAATCTTGAAGAATTGCCTTGAAATCTCCTAAGGAGAACCGAGAGTATTTTTCTATTTTTCTTACGTTTGCTCACTGTATTTCAATCGTGAGTTTCTACTGGATAAACGTGAGTCTAAGTCATAGGAACTAAATACTGACTAATTCAACTTAGTTTAATTAACTTATAAATAAATCAATTAGCTAATTACCAGAATGCCCCTCCTAAATTGACTAAAAATAGGAGAGCATTTGACTTAGCCAAATTCTGAAAATTTGCTTAGGGTCTCGAGTTTTACCATGAATTTAAATTAATTAATTAAGTTAGTAATTTACTTAATTATGTGACCTAGGGTAATTACTAAAGTACCACTAAGTCACTAGGACCATAACCAACCCTTTTCGACCATCCTAGGTTAGGTACTAGGATGTTTCTTTAGTTAGCTACTCGGCTAGTGTCACCCGGTTAGGTCTTAGGATTTTGGGCACACTAGTGAGTTAATTTTAGTTAGTCCTAGGTTAGTTAGCTAGTTAGGTAAGTTAGTTAGAGCCTATGATTGGTTAGGGAGCTCGGCCCCACATGGCTTGACCCGACGCATGGCGGCCCCCTAACCGCCCTAACCGAATCGGTCGGGCTTGGTCGCTTGGTCTGTCGGCCGGTAGCACATGTGCTTTCACATGTGTTACCGTGCACTTTACTAACTGTGCACTCTGAAGTTGCACTTGGAAAGTTCACTTCTTGTCCCAAGAATCCTCACTATGTCCTTGGGCACTGCTTAATCTACGTGATCATTTTAAATGTTCATGTGCTAGGGTACCTAGGCTTGATACTTGGATGCCTCGTCCCTAATATGTGTAAGGGATGAAATTAAGAATTTTAGCTTAGGGTCATCATTGCAGGTACAATTCCTAAACAAGCTTGGATTGGAGCATTTGAATATCAAAGTGTATTTTAAGTTACTTGTTAATACATAGAAATTGGCTAACACCCTTAAGCCAATATTCTTTAACATGCCCAATTTACTCAATATTGGTCATTGACATGCCTATGAACCCCAATACATATTCTTAAAACATGATAGACTCTTCACCAGACAAGTATATTTTCTGGAATGTTACATTATCCCCCCCTTAGGAACATTTGTCCCCGAATAACACTACACAACTTTTTGAATCAAAGAGGGTATTTTCGAAAAACACATCAACATACATTAAACTTTACTCTTTGTGAATATATGATTCACAACTTACTCTTGATGATGCACATCACTCAAAGCTTATCTGAAGCTTCATATCTGAGATTAAGGAACTTCCTTCTCAATCTCACTTTAACTCAATACACATCACAACTCATGCGACACAAAAATCATGTCAACGCTATACAAAACAGCAACATGAATGCAAGCATGAACTCATATTAACTCATATAGTGCAAGTATAAAACACACATTTATGGACTTAAAACACCAAACCGACCATTGCACTAAAATTTAGAGTTTCATAAACAAAATCAAACTTAGGAAATGTATATCTAACCTCTAGAACTTAAAAAATGAGGGTAACGAGATCTTATGTCGGCCTCGGCCTCCCATGTTGCTCTCTAAACAAGGTGGTTCCTCCATAACACCTTTACTGTGGCAACCTCCTTGTCCCTCAGCTGCTTCACTTTCGATCTAAAATTTCAACTGGAACCTCTTCATAAGAAAGGTTCTCATCGACTCCTAACCCCTCAATAGGCAGGATGGATACTCGATCACCTAGTCACTTTTTAAGCATCGAAACATGAAAACTTGATGAACAGAAGCCAAGTCATCTGGTTACTTCAGTATATAGGCAACATTCCCTACTCGCTGTAAGACCTCATAAGGACCTATATACCTCGGACTAAACTTCCCTTTCTTACAAAACCACATCAACCCTTTCATGGGTGATATCTTCAGGTAGACTTGATCGCCTACCTCAAAATCAAGAGCCCTCTTCTTGTTATCAGCATAGGATTTTTGATGACTGTAAGCAGTAGTCAATCTATCCCTAATCATTCTCACCTTTTCCATAACCTTATGTATGATCTCATGGCCAAGGATGGAATACTCTCCTATCTCAAAACACCCAACTGGGAACCTACATCTCCTTCCATACAGTGCTCCAAAAGGTGACATCCCAATACTAGAATGGTAGCTATTATTATAATAGAACTCAATCAATGGCAAGTGATCATCCCAACTCCCATTGAAGTCAATATCACATGCTCTCATCATGTGTTCAAGGGTTTGAATGGTACGCTCTGCTTGTCCATCCGTCTGATGATGAAAAGCAGTATTGAGCTTCACCTGTGTACGCAATCTCTTTTGGAAAGATCTCCAAAAGTGAGAAGTTAACTGTGCTCCCCTATCTGAAATGATAGATAAAGGGATCCCATTCCACCTCACTATGTCATCAATATACAGCTTGGCATAATCTTCGGCCCTGTAGGTAGACTTCACAGGAATGAAGTGAGTAGACTTAGTCATCCTATCAACAATGACCCAAATGGAATCATGCAGTTTCCTCGTCCTGGGCAGACCAACCACGAAGTCCATATTAATAGCCTCCCACTTCTATGTTGAGATATCAATCGATAGGGTAAGATCTCCAGGCTTAAGGTGTTCGGCCTTAATCTGTTGGCAATTGGGGCACTCCTCCACAAACTTAGAAATATCTCGCTTCATACCTGCCCACCAATAAATCTCCTTGAGATCATGATACATCTTTGTGGAACCTGGATGAATGGAACACCTGGAGCCATGAGCCTCTGCAATAATATTAGGTCTCAGATTATCAATATTGGGCACACACAATCTTCCCTGGTATCTAAGCACACCATCCCCCCTAGGGAGAATGATTCATTCATCTTACTCAACAGTGAGTCTTTCAACTCCATGAGTACTGGGTCGAGATGCTGCTTAGCTTTAACATCTACAACAAATAAGGATTCAGAACTGGAATGAACTGAAACACCCCCACTTGGTGTATCTACTAGCCGTACACCTAACCTAGCCAATTGGTGTACCTCTTTAACTAGCTCCTTCTTCTCATCATCAATATGAGACACACTGCCCATGCTGAATCGGCTCAAAGCATCAGCCACTACATTGGACTGACCTGGGTGATAGTGGACACTCATGTCATAATCATTGAGCAGCTCTAGCCATCTTCTCTAACGAAGATTCAATTCTATCTCTGTAAAAACATACTGAAGACTTTTATAGTCAGTAAATACATCAACATGCACACCATATAAGTATTGTCTCCAAAGTTTTAACACAAATACCACAAATTCTAACTCAAGATCAAGGGTAGGGTAATTCTTCTCGTGGATTTTCAACTGTCTTGATGCATATGCAATCACCTTGCCATCCTGCATAAGAACACATCCCAAACCTACTCGGGAAGCATTATAGTACACCACATACCCTTCACCACTCCTCGACAATGTGAGAACTCGGGCTTAAGTGAGTTGGTCTTTGAGCTCTTGGACGCTCTTTTCATGAGTTTCATACCACTCAAACTTCGCCTTCTTCTTTGTTAAAGATGTGAATGGAGCAGCAATAGCGGAAAAGCCCTCAACAAACCTGCGATAGTAACCAGCCAAACCCAAGAAACACCGGATGTCTATAGGAGTGAGGGGTCTCGACCTATTCTTTACTGACTCAATCTTTTTTTGATCGACCTCTACACCTTGATCGAACACAACATGACCAAGGAAGGTCACTGATCTCAGCCAAAACTCACAATTGCTGAATTTTGCATACAATTGATGTTCCCTGAGTACTTGCAATGTCATTCTCAAATGTTGTTCATGCTCTTCTCTGGTCTTAGAATATATAATGATGTCATCTATGAATACTATGACAAATGAATCAAGGTATTCATTAAAAACCCTATTCATATGGTCCATAAACACGGCTGGTGCATTAGTGAGACCAAATGACATGACAAGAAACTCGTAATGACCATACCTAGTATGGAAGGCAGTCTTAGAAATGTCCTCTTGTCTGAATCTAAGATGGTGATACCCTGACCGGAGATCTATTTTAGAAAAGAAACTTGAACCTTGGAGATGATCAAATAGATGGGAAGATGGTATTTCTTCTTTATAGTGACTTTGTTGAGTTGCCGATAATCGATACACATTCTAAGGGTTCCATCCTTTTTCTTAACGAACAACACTGGAGCACCCCATGGGGATATGCTCGGCTGGATGAATCCCTTATCAAGTAGATCTTTTAACTTCAACTTCAAATCTTTGAGTTCAGATGGAGCCATTCTATAGGGAGGAATGGAAATTTGTTTGGTGTTGGGATGTAAGTCAACACCAAAGTCAATTTCGCGTTCAGGAGGGATTCCTGGTAAATCTGTTACACTCCGGAAATTTCATGACTTAGACTAGAGCTTAATCTATTTTATAATGCTTAAAATGATGATTCCATAAAATGTACATGTCTAGTGAAGAGACTTTTAGGTTTTAAGAATATGTATTGAGGTACATAGGCATCCCATTGTCCAATATTTAGTAATATTGAGTATGTTAGAAAATATTGGCTTAAGGGTGTTAGCCAATTTTTGTACGTATACAATAGTAAATGAAAATATACCTTGATGTTCAAATGCTCCAATCCTATCCTGTTTAGGAATTGTACCTAAAATGAAGACCCTAAGCTAAAATAATCTCTTCAATTCTTAGCCTCATGGCTTACTCACATAAGTACTAGGCATCCACGTGTCAAGCCAAGGTACCATAGCACATGACCGTTTAAAATGATCATGTAGATTAAGAAGTTCCCAAGGACATAGAGAGGATCCTTGGACAAGAAGTGAACTTTCCAGAAGTGCATGGTTAGGAAAGTGCACGGCAACACATGTGCTACCAATGGCTCAGAGACAAGCCCAACCGATTCGGTTAGGGCGATTAGGGGGCAGGCTCGTGTCGGACCAAACCATGTTGGGTCGAGCTCCCTAACTAATTCTAGGTCCTAAATATCTAACCTAACTAGATAAATAACCTAGTACTAAATAAAATAAGCTAACTAGTGCACCCGACAACCTAAGACCTAACCGGGTACACTAACCGAATAACTAACTAAAGAAACATCCTAGTACCTAACCTAGGATGGTCCAAAGGGGTTGGTTAAGGTCCTAACGACTTAGGGTCACTTTAGTAATTACCCGAGGTCCTTTAATTAACTAAATTAGCAACTTAATCAATTAATTTAACTCCTAGTCAAACCCGAAGACCCTTCGTCAAATACTCTCCTACTTTTAGTCGATTTAGGAGGGGCAGTTTTGTAGTTTCAGTGGAGGGTCTTTAGGGTAATACATGGTACGTCTATATATTGATATTAGGTCAGTTTTAGACTACAATTATACGTCCCAAAATGAGAATCAAACGAAATTCTCTTAATCTCTCAAGAATGCTCTCTTTTTCAAACTCCATTGAAGAACAAGAAAAGCATAAGGAATAAGACGAAGGTTTCGAAGTTTCTAATCAGATTTCATGGATTCTTCATCTATAAGGTATGGATTTTAAATCTTGGGATTCCTTTCCATAAGAGGTCCTTCCAAGATAAGTTTTAAAGAACTTCGAATACTAGGATTTTTACTCTACAAAACGGATTTTCTTCCTAACCCTAGATTTATGTTTTTCAATAAAAAGTAAACATTTTCTATATCTAATTTCGCATGAATTGTTTAATAATTGATTGATAATTTTTGAATAACGTGTGATACATGATCTTTCTCTATGTGATGGTTTCGAATGGGTTGTTTGTAGTGTTTGATAACGTGAAAACGTTAGGGTTAGAATTTAAGGTTTGGATGAATCCTTTAATGACCCCTTTACATTCTCCTATGTTATGCATTGATCTTGTACATGATTTTATGAGTTGTTCTTGATTATGTCATTGAGTATTTCACTATGTATGATTATGAATATTGCATGATGAATAAGATTCTTGGAAGCAAGAGGTAAGTCTTCTAAACGTGATTACTCTTAAATGTTTATGTTACTCTATAAGTCATGATGCTATTTTATGAAAGTATCTATGATGTTGCTATGTGAATATGCTGGACTATGAACATGTAAATCGTGAGATTATGATAAGAATATGAATATGAAAGTTATGATACTCTCTTGTATGCTTTACACAAGATGATTATGCCATGTAAATCTCACGTATGAAGGGTTACAATGAAAGGACAATTCTCATCTAATCTAAAAGAGGTCATGATCATGTTATACAGGGAGATAATCTCCTATAACCTATGATAAGTTTTTGATAAAAGACAAATTAAAGGTTATTTCAAGAAAGAGGACTTATGCTAAGCACCGATGAACTACATATGAGAAGTTTCCCTTCCCCAGCGAGAAGGTAGGTTCACATAGATTCTCATGAGATTGAGGCTGCCATGTAATGTGGAACTATGGGTCTCTAATACATCTCCTAGTTCTTGAACTATGTTGCCACCATAGGATACTAGCTAGTGGGTCCACTTAGAAAGCTACGTCATGTTCGGTTCTACTTTGGCCGGTTGGACCACCTCTTTTATGTGTGGGGAAGACACCAGATTCAATGTTAAGCTCACATTGTCTATGTCGGTTAATGCGTCTGTTCCCTAATGTAAAACAAAAGACAAGTAAACGAACGTTGACTAGAGTGAATTGAGGATTTGGCTTAGTATAGGTAGTGGTATGGGACGCTACCTAGACATTCCACTAGTTGACTTTAAGGGAAATCATAGGAGATTGTTCATAAGTAATATGATGATATGAAAGATATATGTTTATGATATTTCATGTTACTTTATATGAATGTTGGCTATTATAATGAATATGTTATTTGGCTATATTTCAATGTTAATGAATACTAACTATGTTACAAGTTATATGAATCAAAGCTTTACTTATGGTCTCTGTCTTATCTACTTGGTTGTGTGGGGTTGTGGGGCTTCACATGACCATTGCACTTGGTCGGGGATGGGATAATTGGTTAGTTTTTTGTATGTTATGTTTATGTCACACCCGAATTCAGGAATCCGAATATAACCGGTGTCGTTAACCTCTCAGAGGACGCAGACAAGCCTCTTCTTAGCTTTCATCATAATCATACAGTTAAATTTGCGGAAAATTTAAAACTTTTTAATTACTTATTGAAGTATTCATAGACTTCATATATATACTACATATGATATTCTAATTACCTCAAACTAAATCAACCATCTATTACAAATTAAACAATCGAAATAGAAAATCATAATACTAATAATAGTTTGCCAATCGGCCTTATTACAAACGCTTTAACAAATGTTTGAATTGAAACGCTAGGGACTATCTCCACTAGCTATGTCTAATGTTCTAAGCGATAATAATAAATGTATCATCCTAGAACTCCAGAGGACCTACCAAAGTCTGGATATCGCTAATTCAAACTACTTCGTCTAATCTTCAATATTCTCGAAAACCTCCACTTATAAAAATAGTAATAATATTGGGGGTTAGCACACACTTGTACTAAGTATGGGTGTATGCACATAACCACATAAGTAATATGCATGATCAAGGAAAGCTCTTCCTAAAGCAACATGTCCTTTGTGGAAAGTTAATTGACTTTACTTGTCTCTAATTGTTACTTGTGATTTATGATATGAATATAACATGTTCTCATGCAATTACGGCACATAACTCATTTTCTATATGAACATAAGACCTTGGAATCATGAACATAATTTTAGAATAACTTAAACGAAAGTTTATTATTTTGATCCTCTTAGGCCGAGAGCCACTATTTCCAAACTTAGTTTATTTGTCAGTCTTTTTTTTTCTTTTGTGTAGTTCAATGATCTCCTTGATCGTATGTCTTACTTACAAGTGCAATGAATCATTGTAGTCCCATACCTAGAATGAATTATGTAAGTAATTCACAAGACTAAGGAAATGATTTGGCTACCCTATTGACAAGTTAGATTTCTCATTCTTCTTAAATTGGGTATAAATGTATTTATAAGTCAATCTTTGTTGGCTATGCCCATTAACTGGTTTTTAACCTAATATATTAATCTTTGAGGCATATATTCATACCCCAATATTGGCATAAACCACTAACTTGTTAAAACTTCATTCTTATCAACACTAGTGATTGACATTCTTAAGCTCTTGCTTACTTAGTTCACTATGAACTTACGTTTCTACTTCTTTGCTCTGTTGTTCACTTTGAACATGCTACTTTCATTCTTTCTTACTTTATTTAACAAATTCTTTATCATTAATGTAAGTAGATCATGCGAGCTAACATGAAATCCAGTGTCTCCCCCACACCGAAAAGAGGTGATTCACCGGTTAAGGTGAACCAAGTTCTGTGTCTACCCCACACCGAAAGGGGGGTTCACCGGCTAAAGTGAAACCAAGTCAGTGTCTTCCCCACACCTAAAAGAGGGGTTCACGGCTATAGTGAACCGGATACTTTCCTGAGCTTTAACCGACATAGATCATATGAGCTAAACATGAAATTCGTTGTCTTCCCCACACCAAAAAAGGTGGAATCACCGGCCAAAGTGAAACCTACTGCTAGCCTTCTTAGGCTAGAACCCCTATGCTGGCAAACATAGTTCGAAGACAACGAGACGTACGGAGACCCTGGTCCACTTGGGTGGTGATCTCATCTCATGAGGCTTACATGTGCTAGCACAGCTCATTGCTAGTCTATCGGTTCTAAGCTCAGATCTATTTTACTTTATTATCCTTTAGAGTTGACTCAAACATTATGGAAGCTTGCTTCTAGTTATAAGGTTTACTTAACTCTATGGATGACTGGTCATCCCTTTATTTACTTGATGAATATGAACTTAAGTCTTACATTATCATCATGGTGCGAGTGAGACTTGTCTAACGGAATCTATCACCCTCTTATGCGAGTATTTTTGACATAATTGATTAAGTGTAATTGAGACTTGTCTCACTTTTTTTAACACTCTATATTAGGTCAATTTCATAGCTTAAGCTTTTAGTTATTTCATTACTCACCTTAACTTGTTCAACGTTTATTGGTAGTCTTGTACGATTCTTAATGAAAGTTATAACTACTTATACAATGCTATTACGTTCACAAGTTTGTGTGAATAGGGTATGTTGGGACTTGTCCCATTGATTGGAATACCCTATGTTATGATTTCATTTATCTAGATATTAGTATGACTTTACATGATTTGGAAGATATATGATTGGACATATTTTTTGTTAGCCAATTTGTTGGCATATATCACAATTTCACTATATACTTGTCATAATATTATCACTAGCCAATTCAATTACTTTATAAATACGTTATAGTAATCTAAAATGTTAACAATCCAACTTTTAACTTTTGATTAACCTATAAAAAAATTCAATGAACAACTCATAACAATTTCATCTTCTTGATCACAAGTAGGCATTACAACATTTAACGTTCATGTAAATAACACCCTAAGTTTGCGGATCTAACATGTAGGTTTTCATTCGACATATAAATCACTAAAACATACACATAATGATAGGATAGCACCACATACAAATAACATGCATCGAGATCTACATTATATATACTACAAGAATCGGAAATCGGGAGAACTAGGGAATGAACATGCGATTGATTGGGAACAACCCTAGTTTCGATATTCTTGAACTCAAAACATTTGAAAATACCCTTGGAGAAAGAATTCCAGAAGAGAAAAACCATACCTTACTGTAGAATTAAATCTACGAAGATCACCTTGCACTTTGCAGGAAAACCTTGAAGAATGCTTACTATCGTCTAGGGTTCTCTTACGTTCTTCACTTGTTTTTAAGTTGTAGCGTTTATGGTGAATAACGTCAGACTAATTCTTTAAGAACTGAATGTTAAATAATTCAACTTAGACTATATAACTTAACTAAAATAACTTAATTAGCTAATTACAAAAATGCCCTTCCTAAATTGACTAGAATTATAAGAACACTTTGACTTAACCGAAATCTGGAATTTTCTTAGTGGTTTCTAATTTTACCAATTAAATTAATTAATTAAGTTTATAATTTAATTAATTAAGTAAACTATGGTAATTACTAAAGTACCCCTAAGTTGTTAGGACCATAAAAAACCCTTTGGACCATCCTAGGTTAGGTACTAGGTTGTCTCTTACTATACTTAACCGAAATCTGGAAATTACATAGTGGTTTTGGTTTTGTCCATTTAAATTAATTAATTAAGTTGTTAATTTAATTAATTAAGTAATATAGGGTAATTACTGAAGTACCCCTAAGTTTTTAGGACCATAACCAACCCTTTGGACCATCCTAGGTTAGATACTATGTTATCTCTTACTTGACTTAACTGAAATCTGGAAATTACATAGTGGTTTCGGTAGTGTCCATTTAAATTAATTAATTAAGTTGGTAATTTAATTAATTAAGGAACCTATGGTAATTAATAAAGTACTCCTAAGTTGTTAGGACCATAACCAACCCTTTGGACCATCCTAGGTTAGGTACTAGGTTGTCTCTTAGTTAGTTACATGGTTTGGTTTCACCCGATTAGGTCTTAGGTTGTCGAGTCCTTTAGTTAGTTATTTTTTGTTGGTCCTAGGTTAGTTAGTTAGATAGGTCAGTTAGTTAGAGCCTAGTACCGGTTAGGGAACTTGTCCCCACAGGCTAGACCCGGGCGTGCTCCTGTCCCCAACTGCTCTAGCCGAATTGGTTAGAGTGGTCCCTTGGCCGGTTGCAAGTGTGTTTGCACATGCGCTTGCACATTGTTGCGTGCACTTTCCTAACTAACAAATGTGGAAGGTTCATTTGGAATGTTTACTTATTGTCCCAAGGATCCTCACTATGTGCTTGGGCACTGCTTAATCTACATGATCATTTTAAATGGTTATGTGCTATGGTACCTAGGCTTGACACTTGGATGCCTAATACCTAAAGTGATAAGTTGATAATCAATATGTGTATTTTTAGCTTAGGGTCTTCATTGCAGGCACATTTCTTAAACAAGCTTGGATTTTATTATACATACTTGTGTATATATAGAAATTGGCTAACACCCTTAAGCCAATATTCTATAATATGCCCAATATTTCTCAATATTGGGCATTGGGATGCCTATGTACCCCAATACACAATCTTTAAAACCTACTAGGCTCTTTACTATACATGAAATTTTCTGGAATGTTACATTTTATATGATCTTTGCAATATGTAATGTTAACATGATGCCATGAGAAGATGTCTTTGATTATGATCATGCTTTAAGTGATGAAATATTTGGATTGTATATGTTATATGGTATGTGCATTGAATATTTTTATATGGCTTAGCATGTTTTCTAAAGATATGATAAATGAACGTTTTTATGCATGTCCCTATGTGTTATGTGCATATACCCATACTTAGTACATGTGGCATACTAACCCCATTACTTTATTTAACAACAAATGTAGGTTCCGTCCATTGAAGTTAAGCAGGTCGATTTGAAGAAGCTTGGAACTCTTTCTCCAAGTCAGGGTAGGTCCTCAAGTTTGGGACGTTACCATTTTAATTTCCAGCCTTCTGAAGATTTAGTAGTTTCTAGAATACGTTATTCCGTTATGTTCTTTTGTATTAAGGCCTATATGTCATATTGATTATTATTGGCTTTTCACTCTTTAGATGGTTATATATATGTGAGACAAGTATTATAATATCACTCTTATGCAGTATTATATGAAGTCTAAGTATACTTCAATTATTATATAAATTTTTTTAATTTTTCCGCAATTTTTAATGATCACATGTTATGACGAATGCTAAGAGGCTTGTCTGCGACCTCTGAGAGGTTAACGACGCCGGTCTCATTCGGGGTATGAAGACCGGGTGTGACAAAATCCTCCGAAAAGACATCTGGAAACTCATTCACTATGGACACAGAGTCTATGGAAGGAACTTCATGTTCTAAGTCATTGACTCTGACTAAGTGGTAAAAATACCCTTTAGATAACATCTTATTGGCTTTAAGATGGGAATATATTTGGCCTGTTGGATTTGAACTACCCCCTTCCCATTCCAGCTCTAACTCGTTAGGAAAGTGAAACCTTACTACCTTGTTTCGACATTCTATGGTAGCATAGCTTTTATGGAGCCAATCCATACCCATAATTATATCAAAGTCAAACATGGTTAATTCTATTAGGTCAGCATAGGTAACTCTATTAAGAACAATTATTGGTCAATCTTTATATACTCTTTCAGCTCTAATGTTGTCTCCTATGAGAGTACTAACTAGAAAAGGTTCATGCAAGATCTCACAAAGCAAGTCAAATTTACTAGCTACTAAGGAGTAACAAAAGACAAGGTGGATCCTGGATCTAACAATGCATACACAGGAAAAGAAAAGATATGCAAGGTACCAGTGACCACATCATCTCACTTCTCCTGCTTCTCTCGATCTTTCAAAGCATAGATCCTGTTCCTCTTGGGAGGTTCGACTGTAGCAGTAGGATTAGGATGAGGCTGAGTATCTGCCTTGGCCTGATTCTTCACATGTGGGCAGTCCCTGATCATATGCACACTCTTGCCTCACCCATAGCAGGCATTAGAACCTACCATGCACTCACCTACATGCGAACGGCCTCACTTACCACACGTCTTTCTGTAACGTTTGGCATTTCTACCATTGCCCTTCTTGGGTCCATACTTGTCCCCTTTGGCATTAATGTTCCTTGAAGAAGTAGGATTACCTGAGTGCTGGTGCCCCTTCTTGAACTTGGGCCTTCCCTGGACTCCAAACGAACTCTTACCAGTGCTAGAACAAGCCTTATCTGCGGGCCTCGGCTTCTTGCCTTCTCTGCCTCTCTTTCACCGACGACTGTCATCCACCTACTGTGCATGTACCATCAACCTAGCAAGGTCAATGTTATCATGCAACATGGATTCCCGACATTTCTCCTCCAGATCCTCCGATACACCAGTCACAGAGCTGCTCATCTCATCACTACTACTGGACACCAGGGAAGAAGCATATTTGGAAAGTTTAATAAACTTCAAGGAGTATTCCTTGACTGACATAACTCCCTGACGTTGGTTGATGAACTCCTCAACGTTAGCCTCTCTCAGCTCTATCGGAAAGAACCTCTCCAGGAATGAAGTCTTGAGAATGTCCCAAGTGATGGGGACTTCTCCTGGAGCTCGGCCATCTACCCACATCTTGTACCATACCTAGGCCACATCCTTGAGCTGGTATGCAGCCAACTCAGCCTTCTCCTCTTCATTAACACCCATAGCACAGAGAATCTTGTGGACCTATTCCACAAACTCCTGGGCATCCTCATTAGTCCTGGACCCGAAGAAGACTAGAGGATTCATCCTGGTGAAATCTCTTAGTGTGCTTGCCATGGTGCTAGCATGTGGGTTCTCCTTGGGAGCACCCTCTCTAGTAGCCTCGGTTGTGATAGCTTGTGCGTGAGAAGTGATGGCTTGGGCCATCTGAACCAGTGTTGCTCTCACTTCTCCATCCGTCAACGCAGCTGGGTTGATAGGAACTTGCACTTTAGCACTTGGGGCTTGAGCAGGAGCTTGGTTTACCCAGTAGATGCTTCTCCAACTCTCCTGCTTGCGTTTCTTCTTGTGTTCATTTTTCTACACGCACACATAAGAAGGAAGTTAGATGCTAGAATAACACAAAATGTCAAAACTCTACATCGCACTATAAAGAGTAGAAGAAGGAAAGATTCTTAGATTCACTAAGTCTCTAAGTCTTGGTTGTGGTGCACTTCACAACCATAAGCCAGAAAATACGCAACGTGGTTGTTTTGAGACTTAGTTCCTAGGTAATTTCACCTCATGCTCTGATACCCAATTTTTCACACCCAGGTCCTGATACGCTTAAACTTACTTCTCAAATAAGAAGTAAAGCGGTCGTATCAAGTAAAGAACCCAACTAATGAGGTTGGGATCGATCCCACGAGGCAAATAGTTCATTCTTAACTTTATTCTATTATTACTACTATTTAGCCAACTATTTTCCAAGAAAACAAAAGACAAAAAGGGGGGGGTTTTATTTCTGAATTAAAGAAAATGATTAACTAAATTAAAGTAAACAACTAACAGATTCAAACTTTGGAGTTTAATGAATTAATAAAAGTAACTAGCGCTTAAGTGTTCCCCACAGGTTCCTAACTTGATAACTCTAACTATAACAATTCAATCCTAGTATCTTCCATGTAAAGTGATAAGTTATGTATCTCTAAATCCTTGGTCTGGCATCTCGAAAATTTCACTCCGCACCTTGGTCCGTCTACGTGTGTTGCTTTACTAACCCTTATCTTTACCACATATTAAGCATTGTATTCGGTATTTGACTAAGTTATTACCTCGTACCAACCAATACTAGCCTATTAGATAGTCTACACTAAATCTATGTTGATTATTCTTTTCCTATTATCTACCTCCTTGGTCCGGCAAGCAGCATTAAGGCGAGTTCTAACGTTGGCCATCCGTTAAAAAGACTATTACACGAAAGAATTATCAATACTTGCAAGACACCATTCTAGAATTGTTATTTTAGTTAGAGTTTCCCTTGTTATTCACCCATGGTTCCCACAACCCTAGCTATGGAGTTTAGTTACCCATGGTCATAATTACACAATTCATATTTTTAATGGAAGAATTCATGTACTTACTTTAATGAGAAAGAATAAAATCCAGAATTTAACTTGATTGATCAACACAAAACACCAACAATCAATTCCATAAAAAGTGTATCAATTACTGAAATTAATTCTTCAATACTTGAACAAGAGAACTAAAAATTATCAAGAAGTCTAACCCCAAAAACAAGGTTTTTCGAACTATTTATACTAAAAACAAAACCTAATCAAAGAAGGATTCTATTTACTGAAAATCTGTCCAAACGCGTGTGGGTTGTCGAACCTCGTGACGGAACGTCATGGACACGATGGACCGTCATGGCGTCCGTCGTCCCATACTTCACACATTCTTCTGCTGCTTTCTTCATCCCCCCGACGGACAAGTATGATGGACCGTTTCAAGCACGACGGTCCGTCGAAGGTCTCTGTTCCAAAACACTTGAACTTCTTGGAATTTGGGTACTGGGACTACTTCTCTGATCATCACGACTCATGGACTTCCGTAATCCCACACTTGGTCAGACTTCCCCATCTTCCATCAACAACTTTTCTCCTCACTATGATGCCACCTACGGACCGTCACAGCCTCGACGGACCGTCATGAGCTCCGTAGGTGGTCTCTTCTGCATTTCTTGCTCAAAAACTTCCGCGTTCATCCTTTAACAGATTTCTTGCAAACAAAGAGAAACTTATATAAAAATCAACACAAAAAGGCTTTAGACACACAATAAACTTAAGGAAAAAGAATTAAAAGTACCGTAAAACCACGGTACATCAACACCCTTAACTTAAATTCGTTGTTTGTCCTCAAGCGACGCACTATGACTCACTACAAAATCTTTGTACACGAGTATTCGCTTTTTAGCTTTCGCAATAATTTGGCTATCAATCCCGATCATTCTCATTATGTTCATGCATGTTATCACTATTAGGCATTGACTTATGTAGAATCATACCATGACACAAACTCACTACGCAATGACACCTATCCTCTTCAATTTCTCACCGAGGTGCTAATATTTCCGGTATTGAAACTACTGTCCTCACTTCGAATAACATCCTCATTTTTCACACAATGATTTCAGTTTGAGTATAAGGATTACTTTTCGACACTCACTATCAGAACAAATCCACAACTCATTTATACATATTGCCATAGGCTTGCCCTTATTTTCACTACTTTAAGTTCGCCATACAACTCTTAGGATCACAATAGGACTTTTTAGCTTGTAACATAGGCTCAGGGTCAGGTAGGGTATATTTAGGTATCCTTTAGTGAGTTGTTGCCCTCCTTGACATATAGACTAAACGCACCACCTTTCAATCATTCTATTTCGCCCAATTTCTCAATTTTCTTTTTACCTTGCTCTTTTCCCTTTCTCATCCTTATATGTAAGTGACTTTTCTCTTTTCTTGTGTTTTATTATCATTATATATATATATATATATATTTTTAGTCACTTCTGTTTTGTTCTTTCTTCCTCTTCATACTTCAACCCCAATTTTCCGGAGTATTCCTTATAACAGCACCCTCAACTCATGACTTTGCCATGAGTTAAAGTTCACAATACCCATGGTTGGGTCAGGGCCACTACAAGGTTGCTTATTAGCCACCCTCAACTTATGTTTTTGGCATAAACTGAGGTGCACATGTCCAAGGAGGGACCAGGGCCAACACGTTGTTCCCCGAGAGGATCAGTTGGGATGAAAAAGAAAGATCTGTTTTTAGGCTCAAATCATTTAGATCAATAAAGGGTTAACTTCATTTGGTTTTTTGTTATTTTTAGGCTCAAGATTGACTATTTCGAACAAAGGCCTATGATCCTTTCCTAATTGCTTATTTTGGCTCACTTTTAGCAAGACTAACCACGCAAGTTCTAGCTCAGTATTAATGGTGGACATTCGAATTCACCTCACACTAAATTGACATTCCTTACATTCCCAAATTATTAGACACCTAGTTCGAGTCTTAGATTCAGGATCATGCAGTAGTGTATCTTTATTTAATGTTTCAAACCACACAATTATCAATTACTATGCCTAGTCATGCATCATTTTGATTATCGGGATATCATATTTGTTTTAGCCATCATGCTTCAGATTTATACTATGTACATAAGATATGACATGCCGGTTCAACAATAAAAGTAATCAGCCTTTTGGGGAAAAAGAACACAGGCAAGAAAACCCCAAAAGAGGATCGTGAACTTGGGCTACTCAGAATTCACCCAAGTACTTACTTTCCATTTAACCCACCCCAAACAAAAGATATGCAATTGTCCCCAATGCATAAAAAAAAACTAAAATACGCGAGTGGTAAGTGAAGCAAACCTGAGGCGCTAAGCGCCGGCGATCAGCAAGCTGGTGGGTCCGGTTCTTCGGAACCCACTCCATCCATAGTCTGTACACCCTCAGTAGTGTCCTCAGCAGCAACAGCACCATAAGTAGTGCCTCTCACTGTATCTGCAATTCTTGAGATAGACGCCCCGACAGCTAACTCGATAGCCCTCAACGTACGGGCCTCCTCGTCAGCAATCGAGGCTCTCCTCGCAGCCTCCATCTCACGGCGCTCCTTCTTCCTCACCCTAGCCTCATACTCCTCTCGACCCCTATGCCTCTTGGCATGCTCTCGTGGTGGAGGTGGTGGAACATCAGAAGTGGCAAAAAGAGCAGCCATCACTGTGTCCTCAGCAGGCTCTGCAGAAGGGGCCTCAGACTCAGGAACCCTAGCCTCTAAGATCATATCAAGATCAGCCCTCAAACTCACAACCGCAGCCTGAAGGGTCGACATGTCCACCGGAGGTGCTGTTCGGGCTAGTACTCGCAACTCAAAAGCGTCTAAGCGCTGATGCACCTATGCGATCTTCCTCTCTGTGTGCTGTGTCATCTTGCGCTCCAAGCGCTCCTCTGCCTCATCAATAGACCTTTGCATCCAAGTCTGGATGTGATGCAGAAGTATAGTCATTTGTGCCTCGAGTTTCTGGACCCTAGCAAGTGGGACCAGAGTGGAAGAGGGAGCCGAGCGAGAGGAATTCGGGGCAGTGCTACTACCCGGGATAGACTCGACCGGGGTAGTGTCAGTGGGTGCTAAAGCAGCCTGGGAAGCCGCATGAGCATGCTCTATAGTATCTGCCAGGTTCTCACCAAGTGGGACCACCTCCGGGCGGGGCCCTCTGCGTGGAGCCAACTCATTTGCCTCATCGCTGATGAGACCGATGTCAACATTGCACTGCGGGGTCTTGAGGTAATCAATGTGCCAAATGGGCACACCTGCGGACCTGCATAAAGAGAAAACCGTGCAAGGAAAAGGGTAAGTCGTGGTGTCCTTGAAGGCCCTCTCGTGCATGACCGCCTGTAGAAGCCAAGCGAAGTCAACCTAGAACCCTGCCATCATTGCGGCCATCAAACCTGCACGATCCTATGTGACTATATTATCTGCAGCAGTGGGGGAAAGGCAGTGGCGGACTATCAACCATAGAAACTTGGCCGTAAAGGTCAAGTTGGCCTTTCTGATGGCTCCCTTTGGCTCCATTACCCAAACAGCAACCTCTCCATCAATAGACAAATGCTGGGCCATCCACCTCTTGGTGGTCTCTCTCAGGGATGGCTCACGTAAGAACCGGCCCTCTTTAACAATTTGCCACCGGTAGTCGAACTCGGCGGTGAGAGGTGTCCTGGTGGTATCAACATCCTCGCTGTACAGATATCGGCGGATGGCTGGCAGGGAGATGTCGACCTGTATGCCGCGTACTCTGACGTGCTCAAGTGGGGCCTGTTCGGCGGGGGCAGCCACCTATCGATCTGTGATCGGAAAGTGGCCACATAAGAGGCATAAAACTCTCGGACCAACTCCTCACTGTAGCGGCCAAAGAACGAGCCGTCCACTCAGCCGGTGTCTGGTGAAGAGAGTGTGGATATCCGGCATGGTGGGGAGACTTCCCGTAAGGACCCGCCTCTCCAGTGTAAGGGTCCGTGTCATGACGCCTTTATCATTTAGAACCTTGGCGTCTGAGTACACTTGGTATTGCCCGTCGACACACCACCGGTTGGCTGGTCGGCAACCGGGGCAGGAACTCCAGTCGTGTGCCTAGGGTGGAGTCAGTGTTGTCAGCCTCATCAGCCGAGGCAGACTGTGCAGCTGTGGCGGTGTAGAGAGGCTTCTGCGGACCGGAGGCTTCCTCTGACCAAAAACTCCTAAGGAGCCAGATGCTCCTTCGCTTGGCAGATGACCAGAAGGTGTGCCGGTCAGTGTGCGCTCCTCATCAGACTAGGAGGCAGTGACTACGCCGACGCCACCTTCTTGGCGTGCGCTAGGTGCACGTGGAGCTCGTGCTGGAGTGGCAGTGCCTGGGGGCACGTACTCGGGATCATGCTCATCATCAGGGACTGTGCCAGTAAACGCGATCTTGTTTGGTGCCATGAGAGTAGTACCTGTAAGAATCATCATAGTATTAGAAGGAGCAAACATGACAAGCAAAAATGAGACAAAATACACATAAAATCAAAGCAGTAATGACAGCTCTGTAGTATCAGTGAGGCACGACGGACCAGGTGTGGCCCGTCATGAGTATGACGACCGTCATGGGGTCCTTCATGTAATACTTAACAATATAGACTCTCAGAAGGAAAATCTCTGACTGGTGCGACGGTTGAGCAGGACGGACCGTCGTGGGCACGATGGTCCGTCGTGGATGTCCGTCAGTGGACAGTTAGAAAAAGTATTGAGACCTTAGACAGGGTCTCTGACCGTCACGACGGTTGAGCAGATGGACCTCGTGGACGACGGTCCGTCTGTGGGTACGACGGTCCGTCGTGGTATGACGGTCCGTCGTGGATGTCCGTCAGTGGACACTTAGAAAAAGTATTGAGACCCTTAGGACAGGGGTCTCTGACAACAAGACGGTTGAGCAGGACGGACGTCATGGGCACGACGGCCATGTGATATCTGTCAGTGGACACTTAGAAAAGTATTGAGACCCTTAGCACAGGGGTCTCTGACAACCAGACGGTTGTGCAGGACGGACCGTCGTGGGCATGACGGTCCGTCACATGTGTCCATTGGTGACACTTAGAGAAAATACATTGTGGGGTGTTGGGACGGACCCTATGACGGTCCAGTCGTGGTTACGACGGTCCGTCATCGGGGTCTCGTTCTGTCATTCAGAGACAGAACTGGGGATGCCACAATCAACCCAAGTGATTCAAACCAAAGACCCAATTTTTCCCTACAGCTTTCTAACCCAAATACCTATCAAATTTACAAGGCTAAAGCACCAATTTCTCGAGTTTTATCAAGGCAATTCATGGGACTAATAACCTAGGTCAGACAAGATTTGGTCAAAGATCAAAGACCCACAAAAAGAAATATGCAAATAGTAAATTAAAAACAAAAATGAAGAGTAAATGGGTAGAGTTCAGAAGCACATACCTTGGAAGAGGAGAAAACAAAACGGAAGTGAGGCACCCAACTATGAAGATAAGAACCACAGCATCAGACTCCGACCAAGAAAGGAGATTTGGGAGGGGAAAATGAGAATGTAAAGATTTTGGGAAGGAAGTAGTTAAAAGGGAGGATATGGAGAAAGAGGGAAAGAAACGTTGAATGAAGGGTGTGGGAGTTTAAAAAGGTTTAAAACTTTTAAAATTTCCCAGCCGGGTGGTCGGGTTGCTAGATAATGAACGACGAGACTCCGACGACGTCCCGTCACATCTGTGACGGTCATCGTAGGTTCCGTCGCATGTGCCCTAATTATTCAAAGCAATAAAGAACGTACCTGGCACGACGGAGTCATGCGACGGTCCGTCACAGGCGATGTAGCCGGTGACAGTCCGTCGATGTATCCGTCAGTGAATGTGCAGAGTAATTTTCTGCAGAACTTCCTGGAGTGTGCTACCTGAAAATTTTAAAACCCATTAGTAGAAAATGCCACCATTACTAGAAAGAAAACTATTTGTTAGATGATACATATTGGGTTGCCTCCCAAGCAACGCCTTATTTAACGTCACGACACGATTGAGGACACTCGATTACTCAGACTTCATCAAGATGGTATGCCTCAATCACCACATTCGCCGATTCCGCATGCCCTATATAGATTTTTAGACGTTGTCCATTTACCTTAAACCGCACACCTTCCTTGTTTTCCAACTCAACCGCTCCATGAGGGAATAGTTGGGTGATCAAGTAAGGGCCAGTCCATTTGGACTTGAGCTTGCCCAGAAACAAGCGCAACCTAGAGTTGAATAAAAGCACCGAATCCCCAACCATAAACTCTCGTTTCTCGATTTTTAGGTCATGGTACTTCTTCATCTTTTCTTTGTAGAGGGCTGAGCTTTTATAAGCTTTTAGGCGAAATTCATTGAGTTCATTCGACCCATTTAACCGTTGTTCTGCAGCTTCATTCCAGTCAATATTTAACTTCTTCATAGCCCACATGGCTTTATGCTCTAATTCAACCGGAAGATGACAAGCTTTCCCATATACTAGTTGGTATGGGAACATACCTATGGGAGTCTTATACGCTGTCCGGTAGGCCCAAAGAGCATCATCAAGCCTCCTTGACCAATCTGTTCTACTAGCGTTCACTGTTTTTGACAAAATCTGTTTGATCTCCCTATTGTACACTTCAACTTGCCCACTAGTTTGAGGATGGTAAGGAGTGGCCACATTATGGCGAACCCCATATTTCTCCAATAATCCCTTGAACAATTTGTTGCAAAAGTGGGATCCCCCATCACTAATAATTGCCCGTGGGGTACCAAATCGATAGAATATATTCTTTTTCAAGAACGCAGTGACACTCTTCCCCTCATTGTTTGCGAGGGCGATAGCTTCCACCCACTTAGATACATAATCAACTGCTACTAAAATATACTTCATTACATGAGAACTCACAAACGGACCCATAAAGTCAATACCCCAAACATCAAATAACTCAATCACAAGAATGGGGTTTAGAGGGAGCTCTTGCTTTCTTGAAATGCCGCCATCTCTTTGGCATCTATCACACGCTTTGGTGAACTCATGAGCATTTTGATGAATAGTTGGCCAATAGTAACCACATTGTAAGATCTTATGAGCAGTCCGGATACCACTATAATGTCCACCAAAGGGTGAGGAATGGCATGCCTCTAAAACACTCAACATGTCAACTTCTGGCACACAACGACGAATAATCCCATCAGCACAGCTCCTATATAAGTATCGTTCATCCCAAAAGAACTTATTCACATCGTACATGAACTTTTTCCTTTGATGAAAGGACAAGTCCGATGGAACAATATCGATAGCTAAATAGTTCGCAAAATCTGCGAACCATGGAATCAAGTCTTGTGAGGCAGCCAATACATGCTCATCGGGGAACGTGTCATCAATATCAGTGGTATCCCCTAACTCTCTCATAGCTTCATCTTCTAGACGGGACAAATGATCAGCACTTGATTTTCGGTACTTTTTCTATCCCTTACCTCAAAGTCAAATTCTTGCAGTAGTAATACCCAACGAATCAACCTCGGTTTCGCATCCTTCTTTGCCATCAAATATCTCAAGGCTGAATGGTCAGTATGCACTATAACTCTAGTACCTAACAAATAGGAGCGAAATTTTTCAAAAGCAAATACTACTGCAAAGAGCTCTTGCTCTGTTACTATATAGTTCTTCTGAGCTTCATTGAGGGCTTTACTAGCATAGTAAATGGGATGAAGGATTTTGTCCCTTCTTTGTCCCAATACCACACCAAGGGCAACCCCACTAGCATCGCACATCACCTCAAATGGACTGCTCCAATCCGGAGAAATAATGATAGGTGCAGATACCAATTTTTCTTTTAGCTCGCCGAATGCTTTAAGACAGGATTCATCAAATAAAATTTACAATCTTTCTCCAGCAGTTTGCACAACGGATGTGCAATTTTTGAGAAATCTTTGATGAATCTCCTGTAAAAACCTGCATGCCCAAGAAAGCTTCTCACACCTTTTACAGAGATAGGTGGAGGAAGTCTCTCTATTACCTCGACTTTGGCTCGATCAACCTCTATGCCCTTTTCTGAAATGCGATGACCCAAAACAATACCTTCTTTCACTATGAAGTGGCATTTTTCCCAATTGAGTACTAAATTGCAGTCTTCACAGCTCTTAAGAACCTCAGATAAATAGATCAAACACCGCTCGAATGATTCACCAACCACAGAAAAATCATCCATAAAAACGTCAATAGTATCTTCCACCATGTCGGAGAATATTGACATCATACATCTCTGAAATGTGGCGGGTGCATTGCACAACCCAAACGGCATTCTCTTGAACGCAAAGGTCCCATATGGACAAGTAAAGGTGGTTTTCTCTTGATCTTATGGTGCAATAGAAATCTAATTATATCCCGAATAACCATCAAGAAAATAGTACCACCCTTTTCTAGCAAGTCTATCCAACATCTGATCCATGAATGACATAAGAAAATGGTCTTTTTTGGTCCATGCATTTAATTTCCGGTAATTCATACACACCCTCCATCCAGTCACCGGTCTCATTGGAAAAAGTTCATTTTTTTCATTGGGGACCACAGTCATTCCCCCTTTCTTACACACTGAACAGGGCATACCCAACTACTATCGGCGATCGAATATATTACTCCGGCATCCAACCATTTAATGATTTCCTTCTTCACAACCTCTTGCATAGGTGGATTTAAGCGTCTCTGGTGCTCAATACTTGGCTTATGATCGGGCATGATTTGGATTTTATGAGAACAAATACTAGGAGGGATCCCAATAATGTCCGCAATAGTCCACCCAATAGCTCTTTTGAACCTTTTTAGCACTTTCACCAAACTCTCAACTTGTTGTTCATTCAGATCTGATGCAATGATTACCGGCAATATGTCACCGTTTCCTAAGAATTCATACCTGAGATGAGGTTGGGGAACTTTTAGTTCTAACTTTGGAGCCTCCTCTATAGATGGTTTCGCGAGCGGAGACTCGCGATTCTTCATGTCTAGATCATATTTCTTCGATTTAAACCGAACATTACCACGATCAAGAGCAGCAACTAATGACCCATATTCTTCAATGCAATCATTATCAAAATTCATTATCACTGCCGCCAGTGCTTCTACACCTAGACGTTCTTCTATTTATGTCTCGGGTGACTTACCAACTTTGTAGGATATAGCAGATACTGATTGGAGCTCACCACTCTGCCTCATGGACCTACAAATGTTGAAGGTCACTTCTTCATTGTTCAACCGAAATTTCATTTGCCCCTTTTCCATATCAACTAAGGCTCTACCCGTAGCAAGGAATGGCCTCCCAAGAATAATAGGCACCTCAAAATCGACTTCACAATCAAGAATAACAAAATCTGCCGGAAATATGAACGACTCCACTTTTACTAGCACATAGTGGAGTATCCCTATAGGCCTTTTTACTGTTCGATCGGCCATCAGTAGCCACATCGCAATGGGATTTGGATCACCCAAACCCAAGTTCTTGTAAATCGAGAGGGGCATGAGATTTATGCTTGCCCCAGATCACATAGTGCTTTTGCAAAATGTAATAACCCGATTGTACAAGGAATAGTGAATGCACCCGGATCTTCTTTCTTCTGCACTAAAGATCTTGTAGCAATAGCACTACAATGCTGCATTCTATCATCATCCTCAAAAGTGACCGATCTTTTCTTTGTAACCAGATTTTTCATAAACTTGGCATAACCGGGCATTTGTTCTAGAGCTTCTACCAAAGGGACATTGATAGAAAGCTGCTTCAACATTGTTATAAAACGATGATATTTACCATCCTCGGTCTTTTGCACTAATCTTTGAGGAAAGGGGGGGTCTAGGCATGGGAGTTACCTTGTTAGGCACTTCAACATCTTTTCAATGCTATCTTCTACTTCATCACTAACCTCTACGACTTTATCATTATCTCTCATCACCTTTTGCATAATAGACGGCATAGGTGGGTCAATGGTTTGCTTACCACCCCGAGTAGTAATTGCCATACAGTGTCCATCATTTTTCGGATTTTGGACAGTGTTGCTAGGGAGAGTGCCCGATTGCCGTGTGTTCACAGTCGCAGATAATTGGGCCATTTGCAACTCAAGCTGCTTAATCGATATTGCATGTGTATCGACTTTCTATCAATACCCGCTACATAATTCCTTAACTCTTTCGTGTGCTCATCACTAGCATCGAACCTCCTCATCATTTTGTGCATCATATTCTCAACTCGCGTACTACCTCCACCATCCCTAGGAGCAACTTGACGATTTTGAGGAGGAACATAGGGCCCACTCCTATCATTTCTGTTACCATAGTTACTCTTGTTGAAGTTGTTGTCGCGGTTGTAATTTCCATCACGGACATAATTACCCTCACGGTTATAGTTACCATAGTTCCGACCTTGGTTCCCTTGACCTTGGCACCAATTCTCCTGATTGGAGCCTTGGGCATTTGGTCGTAAACCCCCCGTCTTATCATTTACTGCATAGGAATCCTCCTCATAATAATATTCATCAATTGGTGGTGGTGGTTTAGACAAGTAGTTCACCGCATTTATCTTTTCTGCACCCCCAGTGATATGTTTTAACACCAACCCAAGCTCAGTTCTCATCTGAGCCATCTCTTCACGAATCTCGTATGTGGCTGGGTTATGTGTGGATTGCACTGCAAAGGTATTTCTCCCAGTATCTGACTTCCTAGTACTCCATGATTTATTATTCCGGGAGATTTTCTCTAACTTTTCGGCAATCTCAGCATAAGGACACTCCCCATAAGAACCACCTGCTATCGTATCCAATACCGATTTATTATTATCATCATGTCCCCGATAGAAGTATTCTTTCAGTGACTCATCATCTATGCGGTGATTGAGGACACTTCTCAAAAATGAAGTGAACCTATCCTAAGAATTGCTAACTAACTCTCCTGGTAGTGCCACAATGTTGTTCACTCTGTCTTTGTGATTTAGTTTCTAGGAGACCGGGAAGTAACGTGCTAAGAAACCGTCCTTTAGTTGGTTCCAAGTGAAAATTGAGTTATAAGGGAGCTCAGTGAACCATATAGCAGCCTCTCCAGTCAGTGAGAGAGGAAATACTCTTAGCCCTATTACATCCAAATTCAAATCAGGCCTCGCTACACAACTTTTACACACTGCCCTCACCTTAGCTATATGGGCATGTTGGTTCCTCAGAAGGTAGCCCTGAAAACAAACCTCTAGCTGTGAGCATTTGCATTAGACTACTAGTTACCACAAAGGTGTGGCCTTATGGTAAAGGGGGCAAGACAAGAGTCCCATCAGAGTCTGCAATATTATCATAACCTCTGTAGTATTCTTGAGGACGTGGAGCGAGATTTTGTCCCCTTTGTGCATCTTGACCAGGATTATCAGGTAATAATCGACCATGAGAATCAACTGGAGCTGGGATATTCTGGGTTGGATCATCATCGTTAATACCCAAGTTTTGATGCATATTGCATAGTGTACGCTCTAATTCTTGGTCGTAGGGAAACAAGGGTTCTCTTCATATTTATCGAAGTGTCCATAGACTTCATATAATTCTTTCATAAGAGTGATATACTAACGACTCAAAATAAACAACCATCTATTAACAGATTGAACAATTGAAATGAAGAATTCATAATAGCATTAATAGTTGCCAAACCGGCCTTAATACAAAAGCTTGAAAAAATGTTTGAAAAGAAACGCTAGGGACAACATCCACTAGAAATGTCTAATCTACTAAAGCTAGAAAATAAAGCCTAGGCATCCTCGAACTCAAGAGGAGCTACAAAAGTCTGGAGGTACTAGTCCAAACAGCGTCAAATGATCTTAAATCTTCTTCAAGGACCTGCACCTATAAAAATAGTAATTGTATATGGATTGGTACACACTTGTACTAATTATGGGTGTATTGTAACATTCCAGAAAATCATATGTCTAATGAAGAGCCCAGTATGTCCTTAGGATAGCCTATTAGGGGTACATAAGCACCCCAATGCCAAATATTGAGAAATATTAGGCATAGTATAGAAAAATTGGCTAAGGGATATTAGCCAATTTTCTATATACGAATAAGAAATATATTTTATTGGGTTGTCATCCCCCAATCCAAAATTGATGTTCAATAAATGTACCTGCAAGGAAGACCCTAAGCTAAAATAATAGTATTCACTTAATAGATATATAGTACTAGGCATCCAAGTGTCAAGCCTAGTATCATTCCACTTGGCCATTTAAAATGATCATGTAAATTAAGCAGTGCTTAAGGACATGTGAGGATCCTTGGGACAATAATTAAACATTCCCAAATGAACCATAAATAATAGTTAGTTAGGAAAGTACAACAAACTCATGTGCAAGCACATGTGCAAGACCTGTGAAGAAGCTGCCAAAGGAGGGGACCACCTTAACCGAATTCGGTTAGTGTAGTTAGGGGGGGAAAACGTGCACAAGGGACCACTCCATGTGGGGCCTAACTTCCTAACTAAATCTAGGTCCTAATTAACTTTCCTAACTAGCTAAATAACCTAGGACTAACCTAAATGGACCCATTAGTGCACCCGACAACCTAGGACTAAACCGGGTTGACACTAACCTAGTACTAGTTGAAGAGACAACCTAGTAGATAACCTAGGATGGTCGAAAAGGTTAGTTATGGTCCTAACAACTTAGGGGTACTTTAGTAATACCCCTAGGTTATCTAATTAATTAATTTAGCAACTTAATTAATTAATTTAAAAGGGCTAAAACCAAAACTACAAAGGAAATTTCCAGATTTCTGTTAAGACAAGAAAGGGACAACCTAGTACCTAACCTAGGATGGTCTAAAGAGTTAGTTAAGGTCCTAAAAACCTAGGGATACTTTAGTAATTATCCTAGGATAATTAAATAATTAATTTAGCAACTTAATTAATTAACTTAAAGGGGCAAAAACCTAAATTACAAAGCAATTTTCAGATTTCGGTTAAAACAAGAAAAAAGACAACCTAGTACCTAACCTAGGATGGTTCAAAGGATTAGTTATGGTTATAACGACTTAAGGGTACTTTAGTAATTACCCTATGTCACCTAATTAAATTAAATAGAAATTTAATTAATTAATTTAAATGGTCAAAAGGAAATTCCTACACTAACCTAGTACAACTCAAGAAACATCCTAGTACTTAACCTAGGATGGTCCAAAAGGGTTAATTATGGTTCCAATGACTTAGGGGTACTTTAGTAATTACCCTAGGTCCTTTAATTAGTTAAATTAGCCATTTAATTAATTGATTTAAAGGGTCAAAACGAAATTCTTAGGAAAAATTTCAGATTTGACTAGGTATTGTGTTTTCCTAGTTCTAGTCAATCTAAGAGGGGCTTTATATAAATTAGTTAATTAATTTATTTAATTAACTTGTTAAACCTAAGTTGTATAATTCAAGATCATTTATTAAACCTAAAAATCACGTACAAACTCACAGAAAAAAAAGGACGCAAAAACAATAAGCAACGAACGCAAGAAAAAGGTAGAAAATTGATCGATTTCTCTAGGGCGATTTCAAGGTTTCTTCAAGGTTTCGTTCAAGGTGGTATTAGTAGATTAAGTTCTACATAAGGTATGGGTTTCTCTACTGGACTCCTTTCTCCAAGAGAACTTTCTTTCCAACGAATTCAACGATCCTGAAACTAGGGTTGTTCCCATTCTGGTCGAACTACTTGTCCCTAATATCCTTTTTGATTTAAATGTTGAATAGGTTAGAGATCATGTTGTTGGTATGTGGTGCTGGCTATTATTAACATGTATTGTTCTTGAATGATGAGTGTCGAATGAATTTATGAACTTGTAATAGCGTAAAGTTAATCTTATCATGCTAATTAAGGATCAATAATATGCTAAGTTAAGTCCGTGATGTGTTAAGTGAATTATGTGTCTTTGAACGAATGTTGACTTGATGTTGTTGTAATGTTATGAAGATGCTAAATCCATCAAATGTTAATATGATGCTGCACAATATGTTCTTACAATGTTAGACTAAAAGCCATAAACTAATAATTGGCTCAAAGACATCTATGAAATCATATCCTGAATAAATTGGCTATCTGGTTCCAATAAAGTTGGCTAACTCTATTTGGTCAAAATGAATATATGCTAATGGCTAGGAAATTATTTAAATGATTAAAAGATTGGCTAAGGGTTCATACATATGGCAATTTAGATATGAAGATATGTAAAATTGGCTTGTGCCAAAAAGAATGAATTTGCTAGTCTAACATCACAAATATGGAGCCAATACTAATCATCTGCCAATTCTGGTGTAGTAAGAGTATCAAGTATATATTAAGCACTTCTAAAGTAATATCAATGAATCCATAACCAAAGGCATGACATTCATTGGGACAACTCCCAACATGCTCCACAAGAATGAACTATGAACACATGAAACTCATTGAATGAAGTGCTCATCGTCCATAAACGGTTATATGAAGATACTACACTAAAGTAAGTAAGTAACGTGAGTTATAACATAATTAAAGGGGTCTAAATTGAGTAAGTGACCAGAATGGGGTGTTAAAGGAAGTGAGACAAGTCTTACTTACACCAAAGCTAATTTGTTAAAAGAATAATCACGAATGAAGGTGTTAGAATGTGTGAGACTAGTCTCATTAACACCTAAGGATGATATGTAAGGACAATTCACAATCATCAATGTAAAGTAAGGATGATATGTAAGGACAATTCACATTTCATCAATGTAAAGTAAGGAGGACAAGTCATCAAAGGAGTAAATAAATCTCAATCACATTCTATATGTAAGTGTAAGGACAATTCACACTTAACACGGAAAGAAGAGATGAGAAATCATCTAATGAGCTATGAATACCTAATGCTAGAAGCAAGATTCGATGATGTATGAGTTGAATGTAAATAGGAACTTTAAACTGAGCACCGATAGACTAGTTATGAGTGGTGATTCCTTCTTTCGGGAAGGGCGGAGATTCACGTAATTCTCATGAGATGAGACTGTCCACCAAGGTGGGTATGGGTCTCCCTAAATCTCCTAGTCTTTGAACTATGCTGCAAACATAGGGAACTAGTCAGTGGTTTTCCACCTAAGCGATCTAGGGATGTTTTGGTTTCACCTTGGTCAGTGACTCCACCTCTTTTCGGTGTGGGGAAGACACCGTATTTAATGAGCTCACGTGATATATGTAGGTTAAAGTTGAAGTTCCTCAAAGTATGAAATATAAAGAAATGAACGACACCGAAGGTGTTTGTGCAAGACAATCAGGAGGTGAAATCATATTCAAGTAGTGACATTAGGTCATTCTTGGTCATTGCACTTCATGATCCCGACGAGAGTCTTAAACTTCATCCTAGGTATAGCTGGTGTTTACATCAGCCTACGAATGAATGAAATGAATAATGTGAAGTACGGATGAACGAATGAAGCAGACACTGTGTTTGCTAAAGAAGGCCCTCGGGTTGAGGTCCTATATGTTGGACCCTCACTTGAGATTTCTTAATGCTACATCCACAATTCCAAGGTCTCGTAGATAGGAAATGTATAATATATAAAACATGAAAACGTTAACTAAATAACCCATAACTTCCCTAACATGAAAGTAATGAAATCAATGGAATGATCAATCGAGAATGACTTATGAAATGTAATGAATATATAGTGTAATGCATGACTTGCTATAAGAATAGTCAAAGCATGCCCAATGAAGTTTACAATAAGTAAAGGGCATAGCTAATAATGAATCTTCATGTCATGAAAATGAACAAAGCCAAATAAAATTGGCTTATAATGACTTCCTTTATTAGGAAAATATCAAAGACAATAATGAATTCAAATATGCTTATCCAAAATGATTAACTAATGTATTTAGCCAATAAAGATTGACTTATAAAGAATTCAAGCCCAAAGTAAGAAAGATCATAAGCTTTAACGATATGCCCCAAGAACTATGCACATTATGCAATCAACTAAAGAATGAGTATAGTCAATAAGTATATGCCCCAAATTGTAGTTAAGTCATTTCCTTAATCACTTGAATTACTTACTTGATTCATTGTGGGTATGGGACTACAATGAATCATTGCACTTGTAAGTAAAACATAGGACCAAAGGAGTTATTGAACTACACAACAAGAAGAAGAAAAAGACTGAAAAATAATCTAAGTGTACAAAGAGGAGCTCTCGGCCTAAGAGGATCAAAATCTCAAATCTTCGCCCAAGTTGTTCAAAAATTATGTTGATGATACTAATGTCTTGTAATCATATAGAAAATGAGTTGTGTGCTTTGAATGCATTAACATACTTCATATTCATACAACAATTCACAACTAATGAATTAGGAAAGCCTAATGACGAGACTTTCCAGAAATGGCATGTTGCTTAGGAAGGGCTTTCATTGATCATGCGTAGTTTTATATGTATGTGTGCATACACCCATGCTTAGTAAAACTGGTGTACTAACCCCCTACTATTTACTATGTTATAGATGCAGGTTAAAGGACAGATTGACGACTGTTGCAATGGTTTGGACATCAGCGTTTCTCCAGACCATTTGGTAGGTCCTCTTAATTTCGAGGATGCTACAGTTTTAGTCTACCTTTAGTTTTAGACATAGCTAGTGGATATTGTCCCTAGTGTTTCTTTCGTACTTTCATTTCAAAGCTTTTGTAATAAGGCCTTGTATGGCAAACGTATTTATGATATATTCTTATTCTGTTTCGAATTGATTCTTATGATAGATGGTTGTTACATTTATGTTGAGCTTAGTATATGAAGAATTCATTAAATAACTATATGAAGTCTATGTATACTTCATACGTTTAAAAGTTTTAAATTTTCCGCTAAAATTAACCATATGAATATGATGAATGCAGGCTTGTCTGCGACCTCTGAGAGGTGAACGACGCCGGTGGCGATTCGGATTCCAGAATCCGGTTCGTTGCATGTATGCACATAAACACATAAGGACTATGCATGATCAAGGAAAGCTCTTCCTATAGCAACATGCCATTTTTGGAAAGTGAAGTCACTTCACTTTCCTAATTCATTATTTATGAATCATGCTATGAATATGACATATTTTCATGCATTTAAAGCACACAACTCATATTGTATATGAACATAAGACCTTGGAATCATGAACATCATTTTAGAACAACTCAAACAAAATTTAATATTTTTGCTCCCCTTAGGCCGAGAGCTCCCTCTCCCAGACTTAGTTTATTTTTCGGTCTTTTCTTCTTTCTTTTGTTCATTCTTATCAAACACTGATGATTTGATATTCTTATGCTTTTGCTTACTTAGTTCACTTTGAACTTACATTTCTTCTTCTTTGATCTCATGTTCACTTTGAACATGCTAGGTTGACTTAGGATATTCTTTTAATACTTCCATTGAGATCTTTCCGTGCAATGACTAAGAATGACTTATATCATGATTTAGTCTAACCTCACACTTTGGTCATCCTATCCAAACGCCCCTATTCTTCCTAGTTCTTTCTTTCTTTCTTTCTTACTTTCTTACAGAAATCTTAAGCATTTAACCGACATAGATCATGTGAGCTAACATGAAATCCAGTGTCTTCCCCACACTTAAAAGAGGTGGTTTACCGGCCAAAGTGAAACTGAATATTTCCTAGCTTTCTTAGGTGGATCCACTAGCTAGTAACCTATGCTGTCGACATAGTTCAAAGACTAGGATAATTTGGAGACCTTTATCCACCTTGTTGGTAGTCTCATCTCATTAGGCTTACATGTGCTTGCACAAGCTCATTACTAGTCTATCGGTTCTTATCTCAATTTATTATACCTTACAACTTTTAGAGTTGACTAATACATTATGGAAGATTTCTTCTAGTATGAGGTATGCTTAGCTCAGTTGATGACTTGTCATCCCTTTCTATACTTGATAAATGTAAACTTTAATCTTACATTATCATCATGGTGTTAATGAGACCTGTCTCAAGATTTCTAAAACCCTTATGTGAGTATCTTTAACATAATTGTTTAGGTGCAAGTGAGACTTGTCTCACTTCCTTTAACACCACATTCTAGGTCAATTACATAACTCATAAATTTATAGTTATTTCATTACTCACCTTATCTTGTTCAATGTTATTTGGTAGTTTTGTACCATTCTTCATGAAAGTTATAAGAACTTATTCAATGTGCTACTATGATCACAAGTTCATTTAGATAGGATATGTTGGGACTTGTCCTTATAATTGGCATATCCTAGGTTATGAGTTCATTGAGTTACTTGTTGTCAAGTCAATATTTAACATATATTTGGCCTTAGAAGAAACATCATAATTTACATTGTCCATATAAGATTGGTATGACTTAATCATTGGCCAATTGTATTACGTATTTTGGAAATAATATTGCTGGCCAATTTATTGGAATAAACCAAACTTTCACTAAACACTTGTCATTATATTATCACTAGCAAAGTCAATTAAATTTATGTATATAGTATAGTAATCTCATCATTTTAAGTAAGCCAACTTTTAACCTTTGATTAGCTTATAAGAATAATTCAGTGCTTAGTTTGGCAAATCTATAAAGTTGATTTGGCTTTGATAATTCATTAAATAGCTTTGATTCTCATTCTTATTTCTTCTTGGAAACATTGCATTCCAAACACTTACAAACATATCTACAGTAAACACACAGAGTAATCGAAACCTTCATTCCTTTCAAGAGTAAAGTGAATCTCATAAATGACTTATAAAAATTTCATCTTCTCAAAAACAATTAGGCATTACAACATTTCTTATCTCATATAAATAATACTCTAATCATACGGAACTAACCTATAGGTCTCATTCGACATTATCAAATCATAGAAACCTATACATAATGATAAGTTAGCACCACATACCAACAACTTGCTCGAGATTTGCGTTATACATACTACTAGAATTGAAAATAGGGAGAACCAAGGAGATGAACATTCGACAAATTCCATTGGGAACAACCCTAGTTTTGGTTTTCTTGAATTCAAAACGTTTGAAAAGCCTTATGGGGAAAGGAAACCAAGAGAGAAAACTCATACCTTACTGTATAATTGAATATATGAAGATCACCCTGTTTTTTGCATGAAAATCTTGAAGAATTTCCTTGAAATCGCCTAAGGAGAACCGAGAGTATTTTTCTGTTTTTCTTATATTTGCTCACTGTTTTTCAATCATGTGTTTTTACTCGATAAACGTGAGTCTATGTCTTAGGAAGTGAATATTGACTAATTCAATTTAGGTTAATTAACTTAATTAAATAAATCAATTAGCTAATTACCAATACGCCCTTCCTAAATTGACTAAAAATAGGAGAGCATTTGACTTAGCCAAATTCTGAAAATTTGCTAAGGGTCTCGAGTTTGACCATGAATTTAAATTAATTAATTAAGTGACCTAGGGTAATTACTAAAGTTCCCTAAGTCACTAGGACCATAACCAACCTTTTTGGACCATCCTAGGTTAGGTAGTAGGATATTTCTTTAGTTAGCTACTTGGCTAGTATCACCCGGTTAGGTCTTACGATTTCGGGCACACTAGTTAGTTAATTTTAGTTAGTACGAGGTTAGTTAGCTAGTTAGGTAAGTTTGTTGGATCCTAGGATTGGTTAGGAAGCTCGACCCCATGTGGCTTTCCCAGACGTGTGTTAGGCCCCTAACCGCCCTAACCGAATCGGTTGGGCTTGGTCGCTTGGCCTCTCGGCCGGTAGCACATGTGCTTGCTCATGTGTTGTCGTGCACTTTCCTAACAGTGCACTCTGTAGTTTCACTTGGAAAGTTCACTTCTTCTCCCAAAGAATCTTCACAATGACCTTGGGCAATGCTTGATCTACATGATCATGTGTTATGGTTCCTAGGATTGACATTTGTATGCCTCGTACCTAATGTGTGTAAGCGATGAAATTAAGAATTTTAGCTTAGGGTCTTCTATTGCAGGTACAATTCCTAAACAAGCTTGGATTGGAGCATTTGAACATCAAAGTGTATTTTATGTTACTTGTTAATACATATAAATTGGCTAACACTCTTCACTAGACAAGTACATTTTCTGGAATGTTACAATTAACACATAGGAACTTAATCCACAACTCATGACACATAAGAGCTCATAATTAACATAACATAAGGAGGAAGTACCTTCTCTATTTCAGCATGTGCTCAATATGAACAATTTCAAAGAGTTTACATGGTAATTCCTTATCAATACAACAACAACACATGCCCAACACAATTCTCGTGAAAGCAATATACCATACTAAATATCTAAGTGCGAGTTAATCATGAGAGTCATATTTCACAAAAACTCAATTTAGGCATGAATTTCGGCAAGCATAAGCACATACTAGATAAACATGATAGGTTCAACATAACTCATAGGACTCATTTATGAGAAAGCTACTAACTTTAACATTGGCTAGGAGTAGGGGGGAAAAGATGAGGATAGCCGGTCTTTATGTCGGCCTCGGCCTCCCATGTTGCACCCTCAACATGGTGGTTTCTCCATAGAACTTTCACAGAGGCAACCTTCTTATTCCTCAATCTCTTAACTTAGCAATCCAAATTTCAACCGGGACCTCTTCATAAGAAAGGTCCTCTTTTTACCCCTAAACGTTCTAGAGGGAGAATCCACAAAAATCACCTATAAACTTCTGTAACATAGAAACATGGAACACCGGATGAACCGAGGCAAATTCAATTGGCAACTATAACTCATATGCCACTATCCCTACTCTTTTCAAAATCTCATTAGGGCCCACAAAATGGGTAAGTTTTCCATTCTTTCCAAACCTCGTCACCCATTTCATGGGTGAAATTTTTAAATAGACCCAATCTCCTACTTTTAATTCAAGGTCCCTCTTTGTATTATCGACATAAGATTTTTGCCGACTATAAACCATTTTCAACCTCTCTCTTATTAGTCGAACCTTCTCCGTGGCCTCATACACTATCTCGGGGCCAAGAAGAGCAAACTCACCTACTTCAAACCACTGAATCAGGGACCGGCACATCCTACCATAAAGTGCTTCAAAAAGTGTCATACCGATACTCTCATGGTAGCTATTGTTGTAGGAGAAATATATCAAAGACAGGTGATCATACTAAATCCCTTTCATATCAATCACACCAGCCCTCAACATGTCTTCTAGAGTTTGTATGGTGAGCTACGCTTGTCCATCCGTTTGGGGGTGGAAAGCGGTGCGAAGCTGCACTTGAGTACCAAGCCTACTTTGAAAAGATCTCCAAAAATGTGAAGTGAATTGGGCTCCTCTATCAGGAATGATCCACAAGAGGACCTAATTTAACGTCACAATCTTCTTAACATATAATTGAGTATACTCCTCCGCCGAGTAAGAAATTTTTACGGGGAGGAAGTTGGTTGAATTAGTCAACCTATCCACTATTTCCGAAATGGAGTCATGTTGTCTTTGCGTTCGAGGCAAACCAACCACAAAGTCCATGTGGACATCTTCCCACTTCCAAGTAGCGATATCAATATCTTGGGTTAGACCACCCGGGCTTTGATGCTCGGATTTGACTTATTGGAAATTTGGGAATCTCGACACAAACTTAGCTACATCCTTTTTAAATTCATTCCATTAATAAATATCACGTAAGTCACGATACATCTTGGTGGCCCCAGGATAGATAGAGTATCAGGAACCATGAACCTCTTCAATGATTTTCTCCCTTAACCATCCACTTCTGGCACACATAACCTTCCTTTGTACTAAGTACCCCATCCTCCCCTTGGGAGAAATATATACTATTCTTCTTAAGGATCGATTCTTCAACTCCATCAAGAGAGGATCAAGATGTTGCTTTGATTTCACATCAACCACTAGAGATGACTCGGAGTTATGACGAACCATGAAACCACCCTTTGAAGCATCTTCTAGTTGGACACCCAATCGAGCAAACCTATGAACCTCTTTCACAAATTCTTTCTTCTAATAAGCCACATGAGCCAAACTACCCATGGACACTCGACTTAGCGCATCCGCAACCACATTAACTTTCCCGGGATGGTAAAGGACACTCATGTCATAATCCCTTAAAAGTTCTAACCATATTCTTTGTCGTAAATTTAAGTCCTTTTGAGTGAATACATATTTTATACTCTTGTGATTGTTGAACACATAAACATGTACCCCATAGATATAATGCCTCAAAAATTTCAAGGCAAACACCACGGCAGGAAGCTTGAGCTCATGAGTTGGATAATTCTTCTCATGTGGCTTGAGTTGCCTACAGGCATATTCTATGACTTTTCCATCATGCATGAGCACATATTCTAGACCTACTCACAATAAACCACAAACCATTCGGTACCCTCTTGCAAGTTCAACACCAGAACGGAGGTGAGTCTTTCTTTTAATAATTGGAATCTCTTTTCACAATATTTCGACCATTCAAACTCAGACTTCTTTTGGGTTAAGGCCGTTAATGGATATGTGATAGACGAAAATCCCTCAAAACACCTCCTATAGTAACCGGCCAACCCTAGAAAACTTCGGATGTCGGTAGGACTCTAAGGTCTAGGTCAACTTTTGACCACTTTCGTGTTGCTCGGATCAACCTCTACCCCTTCACTAGAGACAATGTGACCAAGATACACAACTGATCTCAACTGAAATTCACATATATTGAACTTAGCAAAAAGTTGGTTATCCTTGAGAACTTGAAAAACTATCCTCAAGTGGATCATGTGGTCATTCTAACTTATAGAGTATATTAAAATGTCATCAATGAAGACAATCACAAACGAATCAAGATACATTCTAAAAACTGGAGTCACCAGGTCCATGAAAGCCGTCGGGGCATTTGTTTGACCAAATGACATAACTAGGAATTCAAAGTGACCATATCTTTTTCTGAATTCCGTTTTTGGAATATTAACCTCCCTCACTCTAAGTTGGTGAGAACACGATCTCAAGTCAATATTTGAAAAGTAACTCGCTCCTTGGAGTTGATCAAACAAGTCATCAACCCTAGGGAACAACTACTTATTCTTTATGGTGACTTTAATGAATTAACGATAGTCGATATACATTCTCAAAGATCCGTCCTTCTACTTCACATATAATATCGGGGCACCCCAAGGAGACATGTTTGGTTGAATAAAACCCTTATCTAAAAAATCCTTGAGTTGAGCCTTAGTTCATTCAAATCGGCCAGGGCCATCCAATAAAGATGGATTGAAATAGGTTGTGTATCCGGCTATAAATCTATCCCAAAGTAAATCTCCCGTTCGGGATGAATTTTAGGAACATCATCGGGAAAGACCTCCGGTAATTCCTTCACTTCGGGTACCGATTTTATGGGAGGGACCTCGGATTCAATATACCTAACTCTTACTATGTGGTATAGACAACCCCTTGCAATCAAGTTGCAAGATTTTAGACATGAAATGATCTTACTCCTAGGATGTGAGTTTCCTCCCTTCCACTCAAAAATGGGTTCATTTTGAAATTGAAATTTGACTACCCTTGTCCTACAATAAATAGAGGCAAAGCAATCATGCAACCAGTCCATTCCTAATATGACATAAGAATCTAGCATATCAAGTTCTATCAAGTCAACTAATATAACTATATTTGGCAAGGAAATAGGACAATCATTATAAACTCTTTTAGCCACCACAGAATCACCCACGGGGTAGAAACCTAAAAAGAATCATCTAAAATGTCAGGTAGCATATAAAATTACATGGCTACAAGAGAGGGCACAAATGACAATGTAGATCTAGGGTCCTATAAAGAATATACGTTAAAAGAAAATAATTGTTACATACCGGTTACAACATCCGGTGAGCTCTCTTGATCACCTCACGATTGGAAAGCATAAAAGCGATCTTTTTAGGAGCATCCGGATTTGGGGAATTTGCCTGAGCTTGAGCATTTTCCCTTCCTTGAGCTTTCATCATAGGGTAATCTCTCTTCACGTGACCACTCTTTCCACAAAAATAGCAATTACCCATGTCAACTAGGCACTTACCATTATGTTTTCTACAACATTTTGAAGAAAGAGGCTTCTCAACATAGGAACCACCACATTTCCCCTCTTGGGGATTGGGAGTAGAAACCTTACTCTTGTTGATCCTCGGAGCATCAGGAGGGACTTGGTTGGAAAACCTCCTTTTGAACCTTTGTTTTTCTTGAACCTCAAATATAGTCTTGGAAGAATTCCCATCTTTGGCTCTTACCTTCTTCAACTCCCTACCAACTTGCTTAAGCTTTTGCTCCTCAATTTGTTCGGCATGAACCATGAGAGGAGAGATGTCAATGCAAGGAATCAAGATAGCCGACCTACACTCATTAACCACAATGTCGTATATCCCCATAACAAATTCGTTCATCTTATCTCAAGAATCTGCAACCATAGTAGGAGCATACTTGGATAGTTGAGTGAACTTGAGGCTATACACATTCACGCTCATACCCCCTTTACGAAGGTTGATGAATTCTTGAATTTTTCTCTCCCTTAATTCAAAGGGAAATAACCTATAAAGGAAAGTCGTCTAGAAAGCTCCCCAAGTAATCCTGCCTTCTCTAACCGGCCTCTCATCCTTCCAGTGCTCATACAAAACTTGAGCCACATCTTATAGTTGGTAGGCGGCTAGTTCCGCCTTTTCTTGAGAAGACACACCCATAGCATCAAGAACATTGAACACTTCATCAATGAACCCTTGAGGGTCCTCCTTGTAACAACCCTAAAAAAATGAATAAGATAAATGCTTAAGGTGTCAAGAATGCTTGCGATTAGACCAAGGTTCACACGGATTGATACACGTAGAACCAGACCTCAGAACCCTTACTACAACCAATCCAACTAACATGGGGAGTTAGTTGAGCTTGGAAAGGTTAGAACCAACCATGTAGGGCTCTCAAAAATGAAGATTTAATTGAAAGAATCTTTACCAGACTTAAAAGAGGAAATTTTATGTTTTGTGGGTCCAGGGGTAAAATGGTCTTTTTCAGGCCAAGGGTAATATCGTAATTACCCTAAGGAATTAATTAATTTAATTAAAGAACCAATTAGGCTCGGGATGACCCGATATGGTCCATTTCGTAAGGGTCACTCCACCCGAGTTCGAGCCCCATTGGAAGCAACAAATTCATGATTTAATTGTTGATTAAAATGTGATTTTTGTAGGGGAAAAGTTTTCCTTTCACGTATAATTAAATAAATCAGATTTTTGTTTGTTAAGGAGAGTCCTAAATTGACTAAGTCATCATCTAATCCTAAACAATTTCACACGTTTCACTCTGTCACGTCTATCATACTTTCACGTTCAAAACTCTCTTGTTCTCTCTGCCAAATTAACGTGAAGAACAGAGAATATAACAAAAGTTCTTCACACTTGAAGAACTCACAAAAAAATCTAAGAAAGCAAGCAAACCAAAAACGTTAAGGCAAAGAGAAGATTCCGTCGAGTTGGTGGTGAAACTTGAAGAGGCTTGGACTGATTTTTGGAGAGGGTTTTGGGCAGCAACTTCTACATTTGAACATCAATTAAGGTATGGTTTTCTTCACTCTTGGTCCCTTTCCCAAGGGACCCCTCATATTCACTCCGAAAACTAGGGTTGTTTCCCCTTTGGATGTCCCTGTCACTAGCTACCAATGATTCGTAGGTTGGGTTTGTTTGCTGGTAGATTTAGGTATGTGTATGTGTGTTGTTTTTGTGTTGAATGTGAATATGTTTATGTACGTGAAATCAAGAAAATGACAACCAATGTGTGATCAAAAAAAATAATGTGTGTGTGCACGTTTGGCAGTGAACTTAGTCACTGTTGGAAGGTCTAAAATGGCGTGTTTTATCCTTGTATTTTAGGTGCAAAAGTTGTACACAACGTGATGTTCATTGTAATTAAATGTGGTTGATTGAATAACAATCTTTTAGCCAAATAAATCTATGAAAGATGCGCCTAAAAATGTGTTAAAATGGTATATGAATACACCCTATGAATCAAGTGAAAACGTTGATAAAAATGAATGGAAAAATGACCAAAATTTCCATCAACTATGCAATGTTAATTTAGACCAAAGTTTACTAGAGAAATCTTGAAATTAATGAGTTTTAAAAGGGTGAGGCCATCAGGATTCGAACCTGTGACCTCACCCGTGTAACTACTGTAAATCGCGAAAAGGAGATGAAAAATGGGGCTTTGGTGGAATCGAACTCGGGCTGCTGGAAGAGAAAGGAGAGAGTAATTAATTAATTAAATAAATGGGAGGCGTGGGATCAAACCCACGACCTCCAGGCAGCGAGTGAAAGAAGAGAAAATAAAGAAAATAAAATGTGAGGCGTGGGAATCGAACCCACGACCTCAAGGCTAAAAGGAGAAGGCAAAATAATTAAGAAAAATAAAGTGAGGTTGTGGGGGCTCGATCCCACAACCTCACTGCCAAAGCGCCTAGCCTAGGGAATTTAATTAAAAAATAAAATAGGAGGTTGTGGGGGTTCGCACCCACCACCTCACAGCCTCTAGCCAAATTAAAAGCAAAAACAAGGAGGCTGTGGGGGTTCGAACACACAACCTCCCAATTTCCCAGCGAATATAAGCATAAAATAAAAGAGGCTGTGGGAGTTTGATCCCACAACCTCTTGGTTTGGGCGAAAAAGAGCAATGTGATGTTAATGAAAAATAAAAAGGTGTTGTGGGGGTTCGAACCCACAACCCTTCGGCCAAATTAAAGGGAAAACCAAGTAGAAAATTAAAGATACAAATGTTGGGGTTCAATCTACAGTCCCAAGGTCATGGAGATTAAAAATAAAATCAATTAAAAATGTAAATGTTATCCAAGTGATTCGAACTTGGGTTTCCTAGCCCAAACTTCCGTATTGATACATAAGTCATACGTGAACAAAATATCCAAGAATAATGCCACCTACTTAGATCGAAATCAAGATCTTGGCATATATACAAGATACATAAGTCTTTTACTACATAATCTTAGGAATGTATGAATCACTTAACGAAATATGAATGAAGCCTCATGGCTTATGTGTACAGACTCATAAGTCTAGCATACGTTTTAAAGAAGTGAACCTAAGATGTATGTAATGAAAGGATGTAACCCTAGAAGGGTTAAGTATGAGTGTAAACACACTAAATGGCCTAGTGCATTGGCATACGATGAAATGATTATTATGTAATGAAATGACGAAATCCTAGAAGGGTTAAGTAAGAGTGTGAAACACACAAATGGCCAAGTATATTGGCATATGATGAAATGAACATTCACGTAAAATGGGGTGAGTAACTATGAAGACCAAATGTGCTAATGTTAATGAATGTGGTGACAACATGATATGAGGCTAATGTAAAAGATGAGAACAATCTCAAATGAGCCTAAGTATATGTTACCAAAACGTACTCACCTATGAGAGTGTAAAGTTAATGAAGAGACCAGTCTCTACGAACACTCTAATGAAAGTATTGAGATTAACACACTTAATACTAATGATGAGATAATAAATCATCTAATGAGCTATGATGTCCTCATACTAGAATCTAGCTTCCATGAAGTATGAGTTGAATGTAATGAACTTTATACTGAGCACCGATAGACTAGCTATGAGCGGTGATGCCTTCTTTAGGAAAGGTCGGAGGTTCACGGAACTCTCATGAGATGAGAATAGGGATCTGGCGGGGTTAAATTCCTATGTACGCTAGCATGTTTTTGGGTCACCTTGGCCGGTGATTCCACCTCTTTTCGGTGTGGGGAAGATACTGGATTTCATGATGCTCACATGATCTATGTCAGTTAAAGTTAAAGTTCCCAATGAATGAATAAGGCCAGCCTCAAATGAAGCACATAATGAAATGAATGATACCAAAGGTGTTAGGATAGGATAATCAAGAGGTGAGCTAGACTCAGGTAATGACACTAGGTTATTCTTGATCATTGCACAGCAAACCCAATGAAAGTCTTAAACTACACCCTAGGTATAGCTGGTGTTTACACTGGCCTATGAATGAAATGAAATGAAGTACGTATGAATGAATGAAGCAGACTCTGTGTTTGCTAATGAAGACTACCTAGTTGAGGTCCCATATGTTGAACCCTCATTCTGGGAAGTCTTAATGTTAAGTCCATGATTCCAAGATCTCATGGCATATGAATGAATGATATGAAAGATGTTATGTGCTATATGCAATATGATATCTGCTATGTGTAAGATGTTAGGTGTTGTGTGCAGTATGATAATTATGATGATGCATGTTACTCTCATGGCATGACTTTCCTAATCCATATTTGGAAAGCTCACTAACTTTCTTAATCTCAATTTGGCAAGTCCACTGACTTGACATTCCATAATCATGTTGTTAGGAAAGATCTATCTTTTCTCATGCATGTCCTTGGTGTGTGCTTGCATATACCCATACTTAGTACAAGTGTGTACTAACCCTATACAACTCTACAATTTTAGGTGCAGGCACAGGTGGACGCTAGAGCTACAGGTTGACGCTGAAGCTATCCGAACATCGAGCATTCATCCGGACTTGGTAGGTCCTCATGCATTTCGAGGATGCTGCCATTTATATTATAGCTTAGTTTTAGAGTTGAGCTAGTGGAGCATGTTCCACTAGCGTTTCTTTTCTGTTTTATTCAGACATTGTATTGGTGCCATTTTGGCAAGTACATCTTTATTACTATATTATAGTATTTCTTTTTCATTTGATGATCTTAATATTAGATGGTTGATGGTGAACAATTATGTATTAATGAGAATGTTTAATAAGTGAGTTAAGAAACAAAAAGTTTCAAATTTTCCGCTAAAATTAACCTAGATGAAGTAAGAATGACGTATGTAGGCTTGTCTGTGACCTCTGAGAGGTCAACGATGCCGGTCTCGTCTGGGGTCTAGATTCCGGTCGTGACACTCCTCCACCTTAGAACCATAGAAAGTAGAGGGATCCATCCTTGTGAAATCCCTAATCCTTAAAGCGGTAGTGCTAGCATTGGTGTTCACTTGCACCCTTGCATCCCTAGAAATTTGGGTAGACAATAGTTGAGTGAAGTTATGAATAGTCTCCCTTGTCTCAACGTTATTCATAACCCTTCTTCAATAGTAACTTCAGGGTTTTGAGGAGATTTAGGGGAAACCGCCTAATTCAAATTCTCCTCCTCATCCCTTCGAGCATTGTTCCTCCTTGTATTCATTGCCTATAAGCACGATAAAAAGATTATAAGAAAGGACTTGATAGAGATAGGAAACTTAGGCCCGACTAAGCAATAACAAGAAAGTGAAAGTTCCTAAGCATCTCATAGTCTCTCATTGATAAGTATGGCGCAGTTCAAGATAATTAATAAGACCCTACATAGAAGTGGTTAAGTGAGACATAAAGCCTAAGATTACTCAACATCATGATTTGATATCAAGTTTGTAATGACCCAAAGTACACCCTAGTCGTTATCGGTGTCGTCGTCCTCAAAGAGGACTAAGACAAGCCCTTAGCATACGTCATAGCATTTCATAGATCAAAATGCGGATAAATTTAAATTTTTATATATTGAGGTTTACATACACCTTTCACATATTACATATGGAGTTTACTTAGTCTACTCACATATGATGCTTAATTAGGCTTCTCGTATAGACAACATAACCAACACATAGAAATTTAGTCTAATACTTTGTCTCACATTGAACCATCTATAAGAGTATAAACATTTGAACATAGCCAATACAAAACAATACGCTATTATAGGCTTACATCAATCGTCCCAATGTTTAAAGCAAGAAGAACATTTGTAAATGTAAACAACATCATAGCTAGAGTGGAACTTTGCAACATCTCCGAACATGAGGACTCACAAATGACTTGGGAAAAGATACAAGTCTTCTTTGAAATCGACCACCAACTTCTCAATGGCCCAAACCTAAAATGTTTGGTAAAAAGGGGAGAAATATGTGTATGTACAAACCACATGTACTATGTACGGTTCCTATTCACAAAATCATTAATGCATAAAAAAGGATGTTTTTGTTAAAATCATGCTTTCCATCAATTTAACTCAACATGCACATATAATAAACATAGTAAGTCAATTTAACATAAGATCAACCCAACATGTAAGCAACTCAAGCAACACTTGTGCAATGCCAAGAATAAAACCCCATAATCCCATCCCCAGATAAGTATCACATTAAGAAACCCCCTTCGTACGTAAAACATATTCTCATACTTTATCATAACATGCTTAATAAATCAATACTACTCCTAGCATATTGACATAATCATAATCATAATCATAATCATAATCATAAAAGAATACTACTAGAACCATCCGTTAGGATCCCACATGTGGAACGTGAAAGATAAGTAACATACCCTTCCTCACACTATGTAGTAGCCTTTAAGACAACCCTAATAAGATTTCACATAGTTAAATTGTTGATTTACATTTACATTAGGGAAAGAAGTGCAACAACTGACATGAGACCATGTGAGATACATGGAATCCGGTGTTCTACTCCCACACCATAAAGAGATGGTTAACAGTTGCCTAAGGTGTAACCGTTAGTACGTTGCTATCTAGGTGGATCCTCTAAGCTAGAGCCTATGTGGGAACATAGTAAAGGCTCAGGGTGATTTTTACTAGAAACCTTGACTTACGCAACGTACAGGTTTCCATCTCATTAGACAATACATAATTTGGGAATTCAGACTTACTAACGTGAGGAAACCCATGTGGGAGGCCAGACATACTAAACGTGAGACCTCCATCTCATTTACCCTTTTGGTGCTAAGCATTTTTTCCGTTTAGAAATCATCATACTCATCATACAAGATCACATTATATTCTTCTATACCCCTATGTGAAAATCTTATCATAATTGCTCATACGATTCATAAGTGAGAACTATTCTTTGACTTTAGAAACCACATACAAGTGAGTAAACCTCTCACTCAAAACATTATTATAATCATGAGAAATTACTGTCAATCATATAATAATCATATAATAAAATACTTGCAGACTTCATGACCAATTCAATAGTCTAGGGTTAAGGATGAGGAACACTTAGCACCAACATCACAACCACACATTAGACATAGGAGCATTACTATCTAAGTAATTCATACTTCATAATTGAATCCAAGAAGAATAAATCAACATACCTCCTTGCCTATTTTAAGATCCTCCATACCTCCTTTAATAAGAATACATATCCAATAAATAATCAAGGTAAATTTAAGAAGCAATTACATAATTAACAACGCTGTAGTCAATCTATATATTCATAATCTTCACAATTCACCATATTAATTCTAGGTTTTCATGAATTTGAGGAAGACATGGGTCGGGGGAAAACTCATAGGAAATCATAAAGTAACTATAAATATATGCTTAAACAACATTAATTCATCATAATTCATCACAATTGATTAATAATTTTGTTTTTTAAAGAAGACCCATGTGAGGAGAAAAACCCTAGTTTTTAGGGGATTTAGAAATCATGTTTTGGAGGGACCTCCTGGGGAAAAGAATACCAAGACTTAAAGAAACCATACCTTAGTGATGATAACGCCACGAAATTGGATTGGAAACTTGAAAACTTGACCTTCTTCTTTGAGCTCTAATGGTCTTCAATGGAGATTTGAAGGAAGAGAGAATTTGATAGAGATGAGAGTGATTTTTTATTTCAACTTTGGGGATTTGATTTTGGCGTGTATAATGACTTAAATCTGACCATAAATCATAATGTAGTCATCCACTAAATTACCCAAAAGACCCCTCACTTAATTGGGTCTTTGTGTGAAGTCAAATTGTCTTAGAAACGACTCAAACGAATTTGGGAAGTGTCTGCGTGTCGTGGGGGAAATTCCAAATATTTTTTCTAAAATTCAGGTTGAGGACGTAAGACTTGTGGAGACCTTGGGTCTAGAGGCAAATTTTACCTTCCATGTGCTGGCTGTGCGACGCAGAGGGTACCTCACATCTTTTTTGCATGCAAGTTGGTTTGGCAACTTGCTCGCAAATGTTTGGGTCCTCCTCAAGGACCCTTCGGTTTGTCCTTGGGGAGTCGCTATCAGACGTTTGGACCCTTTTTACTATATCTTACCTATTTAAAGTCTTTTTATAAGTTTTAGACTTCATATGAGACTCCCAAACCTAATAAAAATATAGGTACGTCTACTAATTCAATTCTACTAGTTTCGAGACCTTCTGGTCTTTCTTTGATGTTTTGACTCTAACACCTCAGAATTAAGTTTTACACTATTGTTTTAGGTCTAAAACATTATTATTTAACATATGAGCCCCTAGTATAGATCATGAAAATTACGGGGTGTTACAGTCTTTCTCTGATCTTACGAAGTATGCGGCCTTATGTCTTTAGATGAATGAAGCTATTATGACTTCATGAACATGTTGTGCCTAGTCTAGGGTGAATTCTTAGGAAAACTTGGTATGAGTCTTGTTATGGTATGATGCTTGTACATTGCACTAGTGTGACTTGGGGGTTGTCTTAGGTGATGGTTCTTATGTGGAGATTATGTTCTATGATGTGCTTATGAATGACAAATATGTATGTGGTTGTATTAATAAAGGATAAGTGGAAGTATATCTAAGGTAACCTCAAGGTGATACATTGTACTATGTACTACTTGAGGGTTGCTTAAGGAAAAATGTTAAGCAAAAAGAGAAGTAATATGTTGTATGTAATAAGTGTGCCCTCAAAGATGTAATAACTTGCTTTATGTGTTATTATGATTAGTATCCATGTCTACTTATGTATACGAACTATATTGTGTTTTTATGCCAATGTTCATTAATTTTACTAAAAAGACATTTTAACGACCCGAAAACACCCCCTAGAAGTTAGGAAGAACCCTTGGGTCATGACTGGGCGTACTTGACCCTTTGGGGTCTTGTACAAGCCCTTTAACTATCATTCACTGCATAAGACATGAAAAGTAGTGCGAAATTAAAACTTTTCACGACATTTAATATAAATATGAAGTCTTTCATAAATAGTTAGATATTCTTATCGTCACAAGCCAAACTTAACGACACGACATAATATCTTAGAACCACAAACATTTACATTAAAATAAATACATAATAAGTCTTAATAACAAAAGTAAGAAACATAGACTATGTCCTCGGATATATGAGGACATACCAAATATTGAGAGAGTAGATTTCCAAAGATTTGCCTTGTAGGCTTCTTCTTGCTTTCAAACCTATACTTATATAGTATAGAAAAGTATGGGGTTAGTACAAAACAATGTACTAAGTATCGCATATGCAAAAACATGTGAAAAGATACATTTTAGTAAAATAAGATTTTATGCCAAAGAAGTAAAACATTCATGAATGTAGAAGCAAAACAACATAACAAACATCATTTAACACTTAAAGAGTATTTCCATAATTTTAACAAAAAGATGCTCTTTACAGTAAACCTTCCAAATTTTACAGTAAACTATCTTGACTTTACTAACTCCAAAATAGTGAACTTCCAAGGTATTGCAAAGAGGAAGTGAACTCATTTCCGTAGGAGTTTCCTTAACCGAGGTTATACTAAGATTCTCCAAGGTAAGACATGAAGGAAACACCCATACAACTCCTTCAATGCACACCAAGGAGATGCTTATGACTACCCACCATAGGCTTACTCCACTCGGGAGAACAAGTCACCACTCAATAACAAGACATTATAAGAACTCTCAACAACACACCAAGACTTCCTTTTCGGAATTCCTACTTAGTGCAATGAGTAGATGGTGTCCCATACCACCACCTACCCTAAGTAGTACACTCTTTTTGAAGGCATGGCACCAAGACTTCCCTTTTGGAAGATCCTACTTAGTGCGATGGATAGATAGCATCCCATACCATCACCTACCCTAAGTTGTATGTTCTTTTAGAAGACTTAGTTCATTCAATTCATATAAGACTCACCAAGACTCCCCTTTCGGAATGCCTACCTAGTGCAATGGGTAAATAGCGTACCATTACACTATCTACCCTACGTAGTACACTATTTTAGGAGACTTAGCACATTCATTACTTTTGTGGGAATTATCTTAACCGACATAGACCATGAGAGCTAAACATGGAATCCAGATACTTCCCTTATCGGAGAAGGGTCCCCTCACATGCCTATAGTGAGGTCTTACTTTTTAGCTTTTACATGGCTTTCCCAATAGCTACACCTATGTCGGCGCATAGTTAAGGGTTAAGAAGATTGCTACTAAGTAACTCATTCTTTACTAACGAAGAGTACTCATCTCAAGAGGTACATTATAAAACAACATCTCAACTCACGAAGTGTAACTACCCCTTCTTTATATCCTCTTGGTGCTAGGCATAACTCTATACTGATTCTCAACTTTATAAATTATAGGTTAAGGATAACTAGTGCACACCACATCTCAACTCACGAAGGGTATTAATTGTAACATTACGGAAAATTACATGTCTAGTGAAGATCCCAATAGGTCTTTAAGAATGTGTATTGGGGGTACTTAGGCATACCAATGCCCAATATTGAGAAATATTGGGCATAGTATAGAAAATTGGCTAAGGGGTATTAGCCAATTTCTATATAATACACAAATAAGCAAAATATTGGGCATATTAGAAAATATTTGCTTAAAAGGGTCTTAGCCAATTTTCTAATATTAATGATATTGTTTAAGAAATGTACCTGCAATAAAGGCCTTAAGATAAAAACATTTGCTTTAACAATACTTTCAATGAGGTATGAGGTATCTAACTGTCAAGCTTAGATAGCATAGCACATGATCAATTAAAATGATCATGTAGATTAAGCAGTGCCCAAGGACATAGTGAGGATCCTTGGGAGAATAAGTAAACATTACAAATGAACCATGAACAATAGTTTGTTAGGAAAGTAAAACTAACACATGTGCAAGCACATGTGCAAGACATGTGAAAATCGGGCAAGGGATGGGACCACCTTAACCGAATTCGGTTAGGGCAGTTAGGGTCAGCATGTGTGGACGGGTCTCTCCATATGGGGCCTACTTCCCTAACCAACTCTAGGCTCTAACTAACTTCCCTAACTAGCTAATTAACCTAGGACTAACTTAAATGGACCAACTAGTGCACCCTATAACCTAAGACTTAACTAGGTGACACTAACCTAGTAACTAGTTAAGGAGACAACCTAGTACCTAAGCTAGGATGGTCTAAAAGGGTTAGTTATGGTCCCGAAGACATAGAGGTACTTAGTAATTAACCTAGATCCCTTAATTAATTATATTAAGGATTTAATTAATTAATAAAAATTTCAAATGTTGACCTAAAACATAGTCAAATTCCAGATTTTCGGTCAAGTCAACATTCTCCTATGTTTAGTCAACTTAGGAGGGGCATTTTAGTAATTAATTAATTAATTTATGTAATTTACTAAATTAGCCTAAGTTGAATGAGTCAATATCAGTCCCTAAACCTAAAAAACTCAAGATCAAACACTGAGAAAACAAGACGCTAAAGTAGTAAGCGAAAAGGCAGAAAGTTCATCGACGTTCTTAGGCGAATTCAAGTGATTTTTAAAGTTTCGTTCAAGGTGATCTTCGTAGATTAAGTTATACATAAGTTATGGGTTTCTCTCCTGGAATTCTTTCTCCACGAGTACTTTCCATCATCTTGAATTTATGAAATCTTGAAACTAGGGTTGTTTCCCAAGGTTCTTGTTGAACGTCCTTTTCAATTGTATCCTTGTTTCCGATTCCAATGAATGTATAATGTAGTCTCTATCATGTTGTTGGTATGTGGTGATGGCTGATCTTAATGTGTAGGGTTCTTTATTTGTAAATGCCGAATGAACCTATATTTTGTACATGTATGATTTTATATGCTCCTTACGTGATATAAAGAACGATGTTGCATCAACTTGTGTCCGAAAATGCTAGTCTTGAGATGTTACGGTCGTGATGTGTATACCTACTGTTAAACGTGACTTGATGAAAATGTTTTTTTGTTTAACGTGATCATATGAGGTTGTCCTGTCAAGACTGGAATCTAGACCCCACGACTGGAATCTAGACCCAGACGAGACCGGCGTCGTTGACCTCTCAGAGGTCGCAGACAAGCCTACTTACTTCATACTTACTTCATCTAGGTTAATTTAAGCAGAAAATTTGAAACTTTTTGTTTCTTATCATGCATAAAGGTCATTCTACTTACATTCGTAATGTTCGCCATCAACCATCTAACATTCAGATTATCAACTGAAAGAAATAGTTCAATACTGTATTAAATGTATAATTGCCAAAATGGGACCTATACAATGTCTGAAATAAAAACGGAAAGAAACACTAGTGGAACGTACTCCACTAGCTAAAGCCTATATCTAAGCTAGATAGTAACGGTAGACATCCTCAAAAGCATGAGGTCCTACCAAGTCCGAATGAAAGCTCCACGTCCGGACAGCTGCAACATCAACCTGTAAGCTCTAGCGTCCACCTGTCCCTTCACCTAAAAATATAGAGTTGTATGGGATTAGTACACACTTGTACTAAGTATGGGTATATGCAAGCATACACCAAGGACATGCATGAGTAAGAATAGATATTTCCTAACAACATGATTATGGAAAGTCAAGTCAGTGGACTTGCCAAATTGGGATTAGGAAAGTTAGTGAGCTTTCCGAATTTGGATTAGGAAAGTCAGTGAGCTTTCCAAATTTGGATTAGGAAAGTCAGTGAGCTTTCCAAATTTGGATTAGGAAAGTCATGCCATGAGAGTAACATGCATCATCATACTTATCATATTGCACAGAGAACATAACATCTTACACATAGTACATATCATATTGTATATAGCACATAACATGTTTCATATCATTCATTCATATGCCATGAGACCTTGGAATCATGGACTTGACATTAAGACTTCCCAAAATGAGGGCTCAACATATGGGACCTCAACTAGGGAGTCTTCTTTAGCAAGCACAGAGTTTGCTTCATTCATTCATACGTACTTCATTTCATTCATTCATAAGATAGTGTAATCACCAGCTCTACCTAGGATGTAGTTTAAGACTCTCATCGGGTTTGCTGTGCAATGATCAAGAATAACCTAGTGTCATTACTTGAGTCTAGCTCACCTCTTGATTATCCTATCCTAACACCTTTGGTATCGTTCATTTCATTATGTGCATCATTTGAGGCTGACCTCATTCATTCATTGGGAACTTTAACTTTAACAGACATAGATCATGTGAGCATCATGAAATCTAGTGTCTCCACCACAGTGAAAAGAGGTGGAATCACCGGCCAAAGTAACCCAAAACATGCTAGCGTACATGGGAATTGAACCCCGCCAGATCCCTATATTGGCAATATAGGTTCGAAGACTAGGAGATATAAGGAGACCCATACCCGGCATGCCGGACAGTCTCATCTGATGATAGTTACGTGAACCTCCGCCCTTCCCGAAAAAAGGCATCACCGCTCATAGCTAGTCTATCGGTGCTCAGTATAAAGTTCCATTTCATTCAACTCATACGTCATGGAAGCTGGCTTCTAGTATTAGGACATCATAGCTCAATAGATGATTTCTCATCTCATCATTAGTATTAAGTATACATTATTCTCAATACTTTCATTAGAGTGTTCATAGAGACTGGTCTCTTCATTAACCTTACACTCTCATAGGTGAGTACGTTTTGGTAATATTTACTTAAGTTCATTTGAGATTGCTCTCATCTTTTACATTAGCCTTTTATCATGTTGTCACCACATTCATTAACTTTAGCACATTGCTCTTCATAATTACTCACCCCTTTATACGTGAATGTTCATTTCATCATATGCCAATGCACTTGGCCATTTGTGTGTTTCACACTCTTACTTAACCCTTCTAGGGTTTCATCATTTCATTACATAATATTCATTTCATCGTATGCCAATACACTTGGCCATTTAGTGTGTTTTACACTTGTACTTAACCCTTCTAGGTTTACATCATTTCATTGCATACATCTTAGGTTCACTCATTTTTAAACGTATGTTAGACTTATGGGTCTATACATACAAGCCATGAGGCTTCATTCATAGCTCGTTTAAGTGATTCATATCTTCCGAAGATTACGTGGTACAAGACTTATGCATCTTGTATGTATGCCAAGATCTCGACTTCCATCTATGTAGGCAACATTATTCTTGAATATTTAATTCACGTATAAATTATGTATCAATACGGAATTTGGGCAAGGGACCCCGGTGTCAAATCCCTTGGACAACACTTTCCTTTTTTCTTTTTATATAATTTTGGTCCACATGACATTGGGACCCTACATCGAGCCCCAACATTAACGTTTTCTTTTTATTTCTTTCCTTTTAAAATTCTCTTTCTTGGTCGAGGGGTTGTGGGATCGAACCCCCACAACCCTTTCCTTGACTATTTCGAGTTGACCATGAGGTTGTGGGATCAAACCCCCACAACCTCACTTTATTTTTCTTGTAATTCTCCATTACTGCCTAGAGGTCGTGGGTTCGATTACCACGCCTCACATTTCTTTTCTTTTCATTTTCTTTTAAATCTCTTTTACTGCCTAGAGGTCGTGGGTTCGATTCCCATGCCTCACATTCCTTTTCTTTTCATTTTCTTTTAATTCTCCTTTACTGCCTAGAGGACGTGGGTTTGAATCCCACGCCACACATTTCTTTTCTTTACATTTTTCCTTAAGCTGTCTGAGAGGTTGTGGGTTCGAATCCCACTCCTCTCATTTCTTATTTTTCATAGCTTATTTTCCAGCCAAGAGCATGGTTCGAATACCCTTCACCATATTCCTTTTTACTTCTTAATTTTCATGGTTTTTAACATGGTGAGGTCACGGGTTCAATCCTCCATGACCTCACTTGTTTTAATTCATTTTTCACAACATTTTGAACCCTCTTAACTTGACCGAAATTCGTCACTTGAAGCTGGAAATTTTGTAATTTTTCAGCATATTTTCATCAAGTTACACATTAGTTCTTAGGGAAATCTCATAGTGCATTTAGAACGTTTTAGGTGCATTTTCATGGATTCATTTAGCCAAGAGATTATCACTAAAATCAGCCACATTTCATCTCATATGAACATCACGATTTACATAAACATGTGTACAAGAAATACAAAGAACTATCATGCCATTTCAAGCCCTAAACCGTAACAAGTAGCCACGACAACACACCCAAACACACGTAGTTACATTTTCGGAAAAACACAACATAATTCACATAATTCCGAGCATATATATAAACACATAATTATCACGAAAACACATTTCATCCCTAGTTTTCTACCAGCAATCATAACCAACCTATGATTCAATGGAGAAAGGGACATACAACTGGAACAATCCTAGTTTTTGGATTAGAATTGACTAAATCTTAAGGGTTCTCTTGGGAATGGGACCAAGAGAGAAGAGAACCCATACATTTTGGACGTTCAAACCTCGAATTGCTGCCCAAAGAACTCCTCCAAACACACGTATAACACCAAAAGTTCAACACCAAACTCGATGGACAACCTTCTCTTTGCCTACGTAATTGATTTAGTTGTTTGTTTTTATCTTTCGTGGTGAGTTCTTCAAGTGTGAAGAACTTGGTTTATCTTTCTATTCTTGAAGTTATTTTGGCAAAGAGAACGTGAAAGAGAAGAGAGAATGATCGTGTGTGGAAAGATAGGCGTGAGAGGAGAGAGTTATATTAGGCTTAAGAGTTTAGTTTAGGACTTAGTCAAATAAGGTTTAGTTAAATATTAAAAAAAATCTGATTTCCCTTTTATTTTAAATCAGCCAATAAATATTAAATATTAATTAATTACATTAATTTACCAACTTAAATAAAAATAATTTAAATCATCGCTTCCACCTAGGTTCGAACCCGGGTGGAGCAAGACTTCACTCTTAGAATCCATTTTCGGCCCTCTCTCCCCAAAATGCCCTTCCACCTTATTAATAAATAGTTAATTATATATTTAGGGTAATTACGATACTACCCTTAACCTGGAAAAAGACCATTATACCCCTAGACCCTCCATACCTAAGATTTTCCATTTTTAAGTCCAGTAAAGACTCCTTCGAGTAAATCTTCGTATTTGAGAGCCCTACATGGATGGACCCAACCTTTCCTAGCTCAACTAACTCCCCAAGTTAGTTTGTTTGGCTGTAGCAAGGGTTCCGAGGTCTGGTTCTACGCGCATTAATCCGTGTGAACCCGGTCTAATCGTAGGCATTCTAGAAACATTAAGCATTACTTATCATATCCATTTTTAGGGTTGTTACATTATCCCCCCCTTAGGAACATTCGTCCCCGAATGACATTACTCTTTAATAACAATAAGTAAGTCATCTATAGAATGTGCGCATACATAGGTAATTCAATACTCCCCATTGGTGAATATCTGATTCACATATTAACATGATGGTGCACATCCTTGAAACCTACTAGTAGCTTCACATTAATAGACTAATGAACTCTTTCCTAAACTAGTCTCATCAAAGCATACAACATAAGTAAACACATAAGTCATACAAATCAGCAACCAACATGATGACTCAAACATATTAACCTCATACTAGTGCATAAACACCATACACAGTCAAATACTTGAAAGACTAATTAAAGCTACGCACCCGAGACTTTACCAGAGGTGCCTTTCCCTGCACCCGTAGACTTGAGTGCGAAGAATCGTTGCCTCCTTGGAGCCTCTAAACTTGGACCATTAGGCTGAACTCTCTCCTTCCCTTGTTCTTGACTTCTCCTATTCGGACAATCCTTCACCATGTGACCCGGTTTGCCACAACTGTAACAAGCGTTAGTGCCCATCATACACTCTCCTCCATGCACTTTTCCACACTTCCTGCAAGGTGGCCTCTCCTGAGGTGTATCTACTTTATTGTTTCTCCTACATCTGGGCTCAGAATCCCTATTATAGCGACCCTTGGATGAACTTGACTCCCCTTGGTGGGAGAGTCCCTTCTTAAACCTGGGCTTATCCTTGATTTTGGTACTACCCTTCCTTGAAAAATTCTCCTCAGCTTGCCTTGACCTGTTCCCTGCCCTAGTGTGCTTCCTCTTCCTACTTTCCTCCACTTGCTGGACATGGACCATAAGCCTGGAAAGGTCCATGCTGTCATGAAGCATAGCTGCATTACACTCCTCCTTGAGATCCTCTGCAATCCCTGTCAAGAATCTACTCATCTCGTCTCTGTTGTTAGACACAAGAGAAGTGGCATACCTGGATATTTCACAAACTTCAGGGAATAGTCCCTGACTGTCATCAATCCCTGTTTAAGGTTGATAAACTCCTCAACCTTGACCTCTCTCATCTCCCTGGGGAAAAATCTCTCCAGGAAGGCTGTCTTAAACAGCTCCCACGTCACCGGAACTCTGCCCAAAGCTCGGCTATCCTGCCATATGTTGCACCTAGTCTGTGCAACATCTTTGAGCTGATAGGAAGCCAGCTCAGCCTTCTCAGTATCTTAGTCCCCCATAGCCACCAAAATCTTATGCACCTCGTCCACAAACTCCTGGGGGTCCTCTGAAGTCTTAGACCCTGTGAAAATAGGAGGATTCATCCTCGTGAAATCTCTCATCCTGTCAGCCATGCTATGAACCGGTGGGTTCTCCCTCTGAACATTCTGCTGGTTGACTTGGTAAACCATGGCCTGGGCCTTTGTAGTGATGGTTTGTGCCATCTGGGCCAGAGATCCCCGTACCTCTGCATCAGTCAACCCGGCAGGGTTAACCGGCATAGCTACTCCTTCAGCTGGAGCCTGGGGTAGAACCTGATTGTCCCCATCAATTGCTCCTCCTCTCCTCTGACCAATGGTTCTCCTAGTATTCATTCTCTGAAAACAACAAGGATTGATGTTATACATGCTCATAACACCATGAAAATCAGACATTAGGAAAAGCACGATAAGATCAGAAGAAGGGAATTTTCCTATGCATCATGCAGTCTCGAATTCAGGATAGTGGTGCACTTCACTACCATGACTTAGAAACTACTCAATGTGGTTGATGTGAACTTATTACCTCGGAATTTAACCTAGTGCTCTGATACCAACTTTGTCACGACTGGAATCTAGACCCCAGACGAGACCGGCGTCATTGACATCTCAGAGGTCGCAGACAAGCCTACTTACGTCATACTTACTTCATCTAGATTATTTTAGCGGAAAATTTGAAACTTTTTGTTTCTTATCATGCATAAAGGTCATTCTACTTAAATTCGTAATGTTCACCATCAACCATCTAACATTAAGATTATCAACTGAAAGAAATAGTTCAATACTGCATGAAATGTATAATTGCCAAAATGGCACCAATACAATGTCTGAAATAAAAAATGAAAGAAACACTAGTGGAACATACTCCACTAGCTAAATCCTACATCTAAGCTAGATAGTAACAATATACATCCTCCAAAGCATGAGGGCCTACCATGTCCGGACGAAAACTCCACGTCCGGATAGCTGCAACGCCAACTTGTAAGCTCTAACGTCCACGTGTGCCGGCACCAAAAAATATAGAGTTGTATGGGATTAGTACACACTTGTACTAAGTATGGGTATATGTAAGCACACACCAAGGACATGAATGAGTAAAAATAGCTCTTTCCTAACAATATGATTATGGAAAGTCAAGTCAGTGGACTTGCCAAATTGGGATTAGGAAAGTTAGTGAGCTTTCCAAATTTGGATTAGGAAGTCAGTGATCTTTCCAAATTTGGATTAGGAAAGTCAGTGAGCTTTCAAAATTTGTATTAGGAAAGTCATGCCATGAGAGTAACATGCATCTTCATACTTATCATATTGCACACAACACATAACATCTTACACATAGTACATATCATATTGCATATAGCACATAACATCTTTCATATCATTCATTCATATGCCATGAGACCTTAGAATAATGGACTTGACATTAAGACTTCCCAAAATGAGGGCTCAACATATGGGACCTCAACTAAGGAGTCTTCTTTAGCAAACACAGAGTCTGCTTCATTCATTCATACATACTTGATTTCATTCATTCATAAGCTAGTGTAAACACCAGCTCTACCTAGGATGTAGTTTAAGACTCTCATCGGGTTTGTTGTGCAATGATCAAGAATAACCTAGTGTGATTAATTGAGTCTAACTCACCTCTTGATTATCCTATCCTAACACCTTTGGTATCGTTCATTTCATTATGTGCATCATTTGAGGCTGGCCTCATTTATTCATTGCGAACTTTAACTTTAACAGACATAGATCATGTGAGCATCATGAAATCCAGTGTCTCCTCCACACCGAAAAGAGGTGGAATCACAAGCCAAAGTGACCCAAAACATGCTAGCGTACATGGGAATTGAACCCCGCCAGATCCCTATATTGGCAGTATAGGTTCGAAGACTAGGAGATATAAGGAGACCCATACCTGTCATGCCGGACAGTCTCATCTCATGAGAGTTACGTAAATCTCCGCTCTTCCCAAAAGAAGGCATCACCTCTCATAGCTAGTCTATCGGTGCTCGGTATAAAGTTCCATTTCATTCAACTCATATGTCATGGAAGTTGTCTTCTAGTATGAGGACATCATAGCTCAATAGATGATTTCTCATCTCATCATTAGTATTAAGTATACATTATTCTCAATAATTTCATTAGAGTGTTCATAGAGACTGGTCTCTTCATTAACTTTACACTCTCATAGGTGAGTACGTTTTGGTAACATTTACTTAGGCTCATTTGAGATTGCTCTAACCTTTTACATTAGCCTCTTATCATGTTCTCACCACATTCATTAACTTTAGCACATTGTTCTTCATAATTACTCACCCCTTATTACCTGAATGTTTATTTCATCATATGCCAATACACTTGGCCATTTGTGTGTTTCACACTCTTACTTAACTCTTCTAGGGTTAAATCATTTCATTACATAATATTCATTTCATCGTATGCCAATACACTTGGCTATTTAGTGTGTTTTACACTCGTACTTAACCCTTCTAGGTTTACATCATTTCATTACATACATCTTAGGTTCAATTATTTTTAAATGTATGTTAGACTTATGGGTCTATACATACAAGCCATGAGGCTTCATTCATTGTTCGTTTAAGTGATTCATATATTCCTAAGATTACGTGATACAAGACTTATGCATCTTGTATGTATGCCAAGATCTCGACTTCGATCTAAGTAAGAAGCATTATTCTTGAATATTTAATTCACGTATGACTTATGTATCAATACGGAATTTGGGGAAGGGAACCCGGTGTCAAATCCCTTGGGCAACACTTTACATTTTTCTTTTTATTTAATTTTGGTCCACATGACATTGGGACCCTAGATCGAGCCCAACATCAATGTTGCCTTTTTATTTCTATCCTTTGAAAATTCTCTTCCTTGGCCGAGGGGTTGTTGGATCGAACCCCCACAACCCCTTTTATTTTTTTATTTATTTTTCCTTGACTATTTCGAGTTGACCATGAGTTTGTGGGATCAAACCCCCACAGCCTCACTTTATTTTTCTTGTAATTCTCCTTTACTTCCTAGAGGTCGTGGGTTCGATTCACACGCCTCACATTTCTTTTCTTTTCATTTTCTTTTAATTCTCATTTACTGCATAGAGGTCGTGGGTTCGATTCCCATGCCTCACATTTTTTTTTTCTTTTGATTATCTTTTACTGCCTAGAGGTTGTGGGTTCGATTCCCACGCCTCACATTTCTTTTCTTTTCATTTTCTTTTAATTCTCCTTTACTGCCTAGAGGTTGTGGGTTCGATTCCCACGCCTCACATTTCTTTTCTTTACATTTTTCCTTAAGATCTCTTAGAGGTTGTGGGTTCGAATCCCACTCCTCTCATTTCTTATTTTTCATAGCTTATTTTACAGACAAGACCATGGTTCGAATCCCCTTCACCACATTCATATTTACTTATTTATTTTCATGGTTTTTAACATGGTGAGGTCACGGGTTCAATCCTCCATGACCTCACTTGTTTTAATTCATTTTTCACACCATTAACTTGACCGAAATTCATCACTTGAAGCTGGAAATTTTGTAATTTTTCAGCATATTTTCATCAAGTTACACATTAGTTCTTAGGGAAATCTCATAATGCATTTAGAACGTTTTAGGTGCATTTTCATGGATTCGTTTAGCCAAGAGATTATCACTCAAATCAGCCACATTTCATCTCATATGAACATCACGATTTACATAAACATGTGTACATGAAATACAAAGAACTATCATGCCATTCAAAGCCCTAAACCGTAACCAGTAGCCACGGCAACACACCCAAACACACGTAGTTACATTTTCAGAAAAACATCAACATAATTCCGAGCATACATATAAACAAATAATCATCACGAAAACACGTTTCATCCCTAGTTTTCTACCAGCAAACATAACCAACCTATGATTCAATGGGAGCTAGTGACAGGGACATGCAACGGGAACAATCCTAGTTTTCGGATTAGAATTGACTGAATCTTAAGGGGTATCTTGGAAAAGGGACCAAGAGAGAAGAGAACCCACACCTTTTTGACGTTCAAACCTCGACTTTCTGCCCAAAGAACTCCTCCAAATACATGTCTAGCACCAAAAGTTCAACACCAAACTCAACATACAACCTTCTCTTTGCCTACATGATTGATTTCGTTGTTTGTTTTTATCTTTCTTGGTGAGTTCTTCAAGTGTGAAGAACTTGGTTTATCTTTCTGTCCTTGAAGTTATTTTGGCAGATAGAACATGAAAGATAAGATAGAATGATCGTGTGTGGAGAGATAGGCGTGAGAGGAGAGAGTTATATTAGGCTTAGGAGTCTAATTTATGACTTAGTCAAATAAGGTTTAGTTAAATATTTAAAAAAAATCTGACTTCCCTTTTATTTTAGTTCAGCCAATAAATATTAAATATTAATTAATTACATTAATTTACCAATTTAAATAAAAATAATTAAAATCATCGCTTCCACCTAGGTTCGAACCCGGGTGGAGCAAGACTTCACTCTTAGAACCAATTTTTGGCCCTCTCTCCCAAAAATGCCCCTCCACCTTATTATTTAAATCATTAATTATATATTTAGGGTAATTACGATACTACCCTTAGCGTAGAAAAAGACCATTTTACCCCTAGACCCTCCAAACCTAAGATTTCCCCTTTTTAAGTCCGGTAAAGACTCCTTCGAGTAAATCTTCGTATTCGAGAGCCCTACGTGGCTGGACCCAACCTTTCCTAGCTCAACTAACTCCCCAAGTTAGTTGGCTTGGCTGTAGTAAGGGTTACGAGGTCTAGTTCTACGCGCATTAATCCGTGTGAACCCGATCTAATGGTAGGCATTCTAGACACATTAAGCATTACTTATCATATCCATTTTTAAGGTTGTTACATGTCCGAAATGGATACTAATGTGATGTTTAAACTATCTTATAAGGTTGGCTAAAAATATCTCCATGAAATCATATTTGAGTGAATGTTTGGTTTATGTCAATAAAATGGCTAACAATACATTGTCCAATGAGTTGAATGGAATTGGCTATAATGTTATCTTTAAATAATTAAAATATAGGCTAATGGTTAATACATGCAAAAATAGACATGAACGAATGTAAATTTGGCTTATCCCAATAAAGTTGATTATGAAATCTTTTCCAATTTGTTTAGGCCAATACAAATCTTATGCCAATCACATATATTCAATGTATTGAAATGATAAAATAAGCACATCAAAGGTAATTCAATGAATCCATATTCAAGGTCATATCAATCATTGGGACAAGTCCCAACATGCCCTAAACAAATGAACTATGAATATATGTGACTCATTGAATGAAGTTCTCATCATCCATAAACGATGATATGAAGCTACCAAACGAACGTAAGCAAGTAAAGTGAGTATTAACATAATTAAATATGTCTAAGTTAAGAAAGTGACCAGAATGAGGTGTTAAAGGAAGTGAGACAAGCCTCACTTACACCTAAGATGTTATGTTAAGTTACTCAGGAAACAAAAGGGTGTTAGAACGTGTGAGACAAGTCTCATTAACACCAAAGATATTAAATAAGGACAATTCACATTTCATCAACGTAAACAAAGGGATGACAAGTCATCAATAGAGTAAGTAAACCTCAATCTAGAAGCAAGCTTCCATAATGTTTGAGTCAACTCTAAAAGATAAGAAGATAAAGAAAGTGAGCAAAGCACCGATAGACTAGCTATGAGTTTGTGCTTGCATGTGTAAGTCTCTTGAGATGAGGCTACCACCGAGGTGCATTTGTCGTCTCCATACGTCTCCTAGTCTTCGAACTATGTCTAGCCAACATGGGAACTAGCCTGTGGATTCCACCTAAGAGAGCTAGGTATGTTTCGATCTCACCTTGGCCAGTGAGATCACCTCTTTTGGTGTGGGGTAGACGCTAGATTTAATGTTTAGCTCACATGATCTATGTCGGTTAATGCTCAAAAGAATGTTCTTGGTTCACTATAGCCATGAGCCACCCTTTTAGGTGTGGGGTAAAAACTTGACATGGATTCACCTTAGCCGGGAATAAGACCTTTTCGGTGTGGGGCAGACACTAGATTTCATGTTAGCTCACATGATCTAGATTCATTTTGATCGTTGAATCACCTCTTTCCGGTGTGGGGTAGACACTAGATTTCATGTTAGCTCACATTATCTTATTTCTAAAGATGTCTCTAAGAAAGCAAGAAAGAAAGAAGATTGAACGGATGTTCAAAGTGAGCTATGAAAGTTAGAGCTTATGAATATCAATCGTCAGTGTTGATACCAATGAAGTTTTACACAAATAATGGGCAAAGCCAAATAAGATTGACTTATAATGACTTCTTATATTATGCCAATAAAGGGGAGTAACATGTATTAGCTAATCAATGCTTCATAACTTCCATAATATGAAAATGATGAAATAAGTGGCATAGCCAATAGAGACTGGATTATGAAATGTTCATGCCCAACGAATACAGAATGTAATGAATGACTTCTTACAAAGATAGTGAAATCATTCCCTTAGTCCTTGGGTTACTTGCTTGATTCATTTTGGGTATGGGACTACAATGAATCGTTACACTTGTAAGAAAAACATAGGATCAAAGGAATCATTGAACTACACAACAAGAAGAACAAAAACACTGGAAAAAAACTAAGGATTAAAGAAAGATATCTCGGGTTCAAGGTGATCAAAATATCAAATCTTCGCTCGAGTTGTTCTAAAGTTTTGTTGATGATTCTAATGTCTTGTAATCACATAGAAAATTATATGTGTGCTTTGAATGCATTAAAATACATCATATTCATACCACAATTTTCAAATAACGAATTAGGAAAGTCTAGTGATGTCACTTCCCAGAAATGGAATGTTGTTTAGGAAGAGATTTCCTTTATCATGGATAGCCTTATGTGTATGTGTGCGTACACACATACTTAGTACAAGTGTGTACTAACCCAATACAATTAATATTTTTATAGTTACAGGTCAGAGAGCAGATTGAAGACTCATTGCAGCGGTTTGGACTCAGCGATCTCCAGACCATTTGGTAGGTCCTCTCGAGTTCGAGGATGCTACGTATATCTTCATAGCCTAGTATTTAGACATAGCTAGAGGATGTTGTCCCTAGCATTTCTTTAAGATGTTTTCATTTTGAAGCTTTTTTATTAAGGCCGTTTTAGCAAACTTATTATGATACATTGATTCTTCCTTTTGAATTGCATAATCTATTGTAGATGGTTGTTTAATTGAGCTTATAGTATATGAATTTATGTAAAGATTATATGAAGTCTATGTACACTTCATATGTTTTAAAAGTTTTAAATTTTCCGCAAACTTAACTATATGAATGTGAGGAAAGCTAAGAAGAGGCTTGTCTGCGATATCAGAGAGGTTAACAATGCCGGTTGCGATTGGTATTCCAGAATCTGGGTCGTGATAGACTTGATTTCATAGCATAAGGTTAAATTACCTATGAAGTAAAGCTCAAAACAACCACGTTATGTAGTTTCTTACTTATAGTTGTGAAGCGCACCACAATCATGACTTAGAAACTATATGATGATAGGAAATCTTCCATTCTTCTAGTCTTTATGGTGCTATGTGGAATTGTGACATCTTGTGTCATTCTAAGGATCTAACTCCATTCTTGTATATACGTTTAGAAAATGAATACGAGGAGAAATGCAGGCACGAGAGTTGGTTAAGTAGCTACTGGAGGAAATCAAGTTCCTCAGCAAGCCCCAGCTGCTGAAGTTCAAGTTTTTGTAAACCAAGCTGCGTTGAAAGATGGTGAAGTGAGGGAAGCATTTCTGCAGATGGCGCATGCCATCACTACTCAGGCGCATGCCATCACGGCTCAGGCGACACGAGAGGAAGCTCCCAGGGAGAACCCGCATGCTAGCACCATGGCTACCAGACTGAGGGACTTCACCAGAATGAATCCTCCAGTCTACTATGGGTCCAATACTAATGAGTATCCCCAGGAGTTCGTGGCTGAGGTCCACAAGATTCTATGTGCCATGGGAGTTGATGAAGAGGTACAGGATGAGTTGACTGCATATCAGCTAAAAGATGTGGCACATGTGTGGTACCGAATATGGGCAGATGGCCGAGCACTAGGAGATGTCCCCATCACTTGGGACGTTCTCAAGACTGCCTTTCTGGAGATTCTTTTCTAGAGATCAATGAGAAGCCAAGGTTGAATAGTTTATCAACCTAAGACAGGGAGATATGTCGGTCAATGAGTATTCCTTGAATTTGATAAACTCTCAAAGTATGCTTTTTCTCTAGTGGAAAATAGCAGGGACAAAATGAGCAGGTTTGTGACTGGCGTGTCGGAGGATCTAGTGGAAGATTGTAGGGCAGCCATGTTGAATGATAACATGGATCTGGGAAGATTGATGGTGCATGCTCAGCAAGTGGAGGAGAGCCATCTAAAAAGGAGAGTTCACTAAGGCAAGAAGCCTAAGCCCCCGGATCATACTGGTTCTAGCTCCAGTAGGGGTTCATTTGGAGTCCAGAAAAGTCCTAAGTTCAAGAGGCACTCAGGTAATTCTACTCCTTCCAGAAATTTGAATGCCAAAGTGGACAAGTCTGGCCCCAAAAAGGGCAATGATAGGAGTGCCCAGCGAAACAACAAGTCGTGTGGTAAGTGTTGGAGTTTGCATGGAGGTGAATGTTTGGTAGGTACTAACTCTTGCTTCGGGTGCGGCAAGAGTGAACATATGGTCAGATACTATCCTCAAGTGAGGAATCAGGCCAAGGCAGATGCTCAGCCTCGGACGAATCCAAATGCTGCAGCCGAACCTCCCAAGAGGAACATATTTTAGTCACTGAAAGGTAGAGAAGAGCAAGAGAAGTCAGCTGATGTGGTCACGGGTACGTCGCATGTCTTTTCTTTCCCTATGTATGCATTGTTGGATCCAGGATCCACAATATCATTTGTTACTCATTTGATAGCTAGTAGATTTTATGTGCTTCCTGAGATCTTGTATGAGCCGATTCTAATTAGTACTCCCATAGGGGACGCCATTAGAGCAGAAAGAGTGTATAAAAATTGTCCAATTAACATTCTTGATAGAATAACTCACGCTGACCTAGTGGAGTTAACCATGCTCGATTTTGATATAATCTTGGGTATGGATTGGCTCCATAAGTGTTATGCTACGATAGATTGTCAAAACAGGGTACTGAGGATTCAGTTTTAAAATGAGTTAGAGCTGGAATGGGAAGGGCATGGTTCATATCTAGTAGGCCAAATTGTTTCACATTTAAAACCCAATAAAATTATAGCTAAGGGGTATCTATACCACTTATTTAGAGTCAATTACTTAGAGAAAGAAGTCCCTTCCATAGACTTTGTGTCAATAGTGAATGAGTTTCAAAATGTCTTTCCGGAGGATTTACCAGGAATCCCTCCTGAACATGAGATTGATTTTGGTGTTGACTTAGATCCCAACATCAAGCAAATTTATATTCCCCCATATAGGATGGCACCAGTCGTACTCAAAGAGTTAAAGTTGCAGTTAAAAGATCTATTTGATAAGGGCTTCATCCAGCCGAGCATATCCCCATGGGGTGCTCAAGTGTTGTTCGTAAAGAAAAAGGATGGAACCCTAAGAATGTGTATCGATTATTGGCAACTCAACAAAGTAACTATAAAGAAGAAGTACCCTCTTCCCAGAATCGATGATCTATTTGACCAACTCCAAGGTTCAAGTTTCTTTTCAAAAATAGACCTTTGGTCAGGGTATCATCAGCTTAGAGTGAGGCGAGAAGATGTCCCTAAGACTGCTTTTTGTACTAGATATAGACATTATGAGTTTCTTGTCATGTCATTTGGTCTCACTAACGCACCCGCCGCGTTTATGGACCTTATGAATAGAGTCTTCTATAAGTACCTTGATTCTTTTGTCATAGTATTCATAGATGACATCCTCATATACTCTAAGTCTAGATAAGAGCATGAAGTACACTTAAGAAAGACATTGAATGTACTCATAGAACATCAGTTGTATGCAAAGTTCAACAAAAGTGAATTTTAGTTGAGAAAAGTGACCTTCCTTGGTCATATTGTGACCGACCAGGGTGTTGAAGGTGATCCAAAAAAGTTGAGGCAGTGGAGAATTGTCCGAGATCCCTCACTCCTATAGATATTCAGAGTTTCTTGGGTTTGGCTAATTATTATCGTAGGTTTGTAAAAGGTTTTTCCAGTATTTTTGCTCCATTGACAGCCTTAACGAAGAAGAAGGTGAAGTTGGAGTGGTCTGAAAAAAGTGAGAAGAGATTCCAACAGCTCAAAGACCGACTCACTTTAGCCCATGTTCTCACGTTGCTGAGGAGTGTTGCAGGATATGTGGTGTACTGTGATGCTTCCCGAGTAGGTTTGGGATGTGTTCTTATGTAAGATGGCAAGGTGATTGCATATGCATCAAGACAGTTGAAAATCCACGAGATGAATTACCCTACTCATGATCTTGAGTTAGCTGATGTGGTCTTTGCGTTGAAACTTTGGAGACATTACTTATATGATGTACATGTTGATGTATTTACTGACCATAAAAGTCTTTAGTATATTTCTACACAGAGAGAATTAAATCTTCGTCAGAGAAGATGGATGGAGCTGCTCAAAGATTATGATATGAGTATCCACTATCATCCAGGTAAGGCCAATGTAGTGGTTGATGCTTTGAGTCGATTGAGAATGGGCAGTGTGTCTCGTATTGATGATTAGAAGAAGGAGCTGGTTAAAGAGGTACACCAACTGGCTAGGTTGGCTGTACGGCTGATTGATACGCCAAATAGGAATAATTCAGTTCATTTAGTTCTGAATCCTCATTTGTTGTGGATGTCAAAGCTAAGCAGCATCTCCACCCAGTACTCATGGAGTTGAAAGACTCAGTGTTGAGTAAGCTGAATGAATCATCTTCCCTAGGATGGGATGGTGTACTCAGGTACCAGAACAGATTATGTGTGCCCAATATTGATAATTTGAGGCCTAACATTAATGCAGAGGCCCATGGCTCCAGATATTCTATTCATCAGGTGCTACCAAAATGTACTATGACCTTTAAGAGGTCTATTGGTGGGAAGGTATGATGAGAGATATTTCGAAGTTTGTAGAGGAGTGTCTCAATTGCCAACAGGTTAAGGCCAAACACCTTAAGCCTGGGGTCTCACCCAGTCGATTGAGATCCCAACTTGGAAATGGGAGTCTATCAATATGGATTTTGTGGTTGGTCTGCCAAAGACAAGGAAACTACATGATTCCATTTGGGTTATTGTTGACAGGATGACTAAGTCTGCTCACTTCATTCATGTGAAATCTACTTACAAGGCTGAAGGTTATGCCAAGCTGTATATTGATAGGATAGTGAGATGGCATGGGATTTCTCTATCTATCATTTTGGATAGGGGAGCCCAATTTAGTTCTCACTTTTGGAGATCTTTCCAAAAGAGCTTGGGTACATAGGTGAAGCTCAGTACTGCTTTTCATCCCTAGACGAATGGACAAGCAGAGCGTACTATTCAGACCCTTGAAGACATGCTGAGAGCATGTGTTATTGGCTTCAAGGGGAGTTGGGATAATAACTTGCCGCTGATTGAGTTCTCTTATAATAATAGCTATCATTCCAGTATTGAGTTGGCACCTTTTGAAGCACTATATGGCAGGAGATGTACGTCTCCAGTTGGGTGGTTAAAGGTAGGAGAGTCTTCCATCCTTGTCTCTGAGCTCATACATGAGGCTGTGGAGAAGGTGAGAATGATGAGGGATATATTGGCTACTACTTACGGTCGTCAAAAATCCTATGCAGATAACAGAAAGAGAGCTCTTGAATTTGAGGTGGGTGACCAACTCTACCTGAAGATATCACCCATGAAAGGGGTGATGAGGTTTGGTAAGAAGGGGAAGTTGAGCTTGAGGTATATAGGTTCTTATGAGATTTTACAGAGAGTAGAAAATGTTGCCTACGAACTGAGATTACAAGAAGACTTGGCTTCTGTTCATCCAGTGTTCCACGTTTCAATGCTTAAGAAGTTTCTAGGCGATCCAGCATCCACCCTTCCTGTTGAGTGGTTAGGAGTTGATGAGAACCTTTCTTATGAAGAGGTTCCAGTTGAAATTTTAGATCGCCAAGTGAAGCGGCTGAGGAACAAGGAGGTATCCACCGTTAAAGTATTATGGAGGAACCACCTTGTTGAGGGAGCAACATGGGAGGCCGAGGCCGATATGAGATCCCATTAACCTCACTTGTTCAGTTATTGAGGTTAGATATACTCTTCTTAAGTTTGGTTTGTTCAAAGAAACTCATAGTTTTAGTGCATTAGTCGATCTTGTTATTGTAAGTCCATAATCGTATGTATTATAATTGCAATATGCGAGTTAAAATGAGTTCATGTTTGCATTCATGTTGTTGTATTTGTATAGAGTAGACATGATTTTTGTGTTGCGTGAGTTGTGATGTGCATTAAGTTAAGTGTGGTTTATAAGGAAGTTCCTCAATCTCGAATATGAAGCTTCAGACAAGATTTGAATGATATGCCTCATCCAAATAAGTGTGAATCAGATATTCACAAAAAATAATGTTCAAGCATGTTAAAGTATTTTTGAAAATCACCCTCATTATTTTAAATGTTGTGTATTATCATTCGGGGTTGAATATTCCTAAGGGGGGATAATGTAACATTACGGAAATTTACATGTCTAGTGAAGAGCCCAATAGGTCTTTAAGAATGTGTATTGGGGGTACATAGGCATCCCAATTCCCAATAATGAGAAATATTGGGCATAGTATAGAAAATTGGCTAAGGGGTATTAGCCAATTTCTCTATAATACCCAAATAAGCAAAATATTGGGCATATTAGAAAATATTGGATTAAAAGGGTGTTAGCCGATTTTCTAACATTAATGTTCTTGTCTAAGAAATGTACCTGCAATAAAGACCCTAAGCTAAAAACATTTTTTTCACAATACTTTCAATGAGGTATGAGGCGTCCAAGTGTGAAGCTTAGATACCATAGCACATTATCAATTAAAATGATCATGTAGATTAAGCTGTGCCCAAGGACATAGTGAGGATCCTTGGGAGAATAAGTAAACATTCCAAATGAGCCATGAACAATAGTTAGTTAGGAAAGTACAACTAACACATGTGCAAGCACATGTTCAAGACATGTGAAAATCGGCCAAGGGAGGGGACCACCCTACCCGAATTCGCTAAGGGTGGTTAGGGGCAGCATGTGCGGACGGGTCTCTCCACGTAAGTCATACCTCCCTAAACAACTCTAGACTCTAACCAACTGCCCTAACTAGCTAATTTACCTATGACTAACTGAAGTGGACCAACTAGTGCACCCGACAACCTAAGACTTAACCGGGTGACACTAACCTAGTAACTAGTTAAGGAGACAACATAGTACCTAACCTAGGATGGTCCAAAGGGTTAGTTATGGTCCCAAAGACTTAGGGGTACTTTAGTAATTACCCTAGGTCCCTTAATTTATTATAGGTTAAGGATAACTAGTGCACACCACATCTCAACTCACGAAGGGTATTCATTGTAACATTACGGAAAATTACATGTCTAGTGAAGATCCCAATAGGTCTTTAAGAATGTGTATTGGGGGTACTTAGGCATACCATTGCCCAATATTGAGAAATGTTGGGCATAGTATAGAAAATTGGCTAAGGGGTATTAGCCAATTTCTATATAATACACAAATAAGCAAAAAATTGGGCATATTAGAAAATATTTGCTTAAAAGGGTCTTAGCCAATTTTCTAATATTAATGATATTGTTTAAGAAATGTACCTGCAATAAAGGCCTTAAGATAAAAACATTTGTTTTAACAATACTTTCAATGAGGTATGAGGCATCTAACTGTGAAGCTTAGATACCATAGCACATTATCAATTAAAATGATCATGTAGATTAAGCTGTGCCCAAGGACATAGTGAGGATCCTTGGGAGAATAAGTAAACATTCCAAATGAGCCATGAACAATAGTTAGTTAGGAAAGTACAACTAACACATGTGCAAGCACATGTTCAAGACATGTGAAAATCGGCCAAGGGAGGGGACCACCCTACCCGAATTCGCTAAGGGTGGTTAGGGGCAGCATGTGCGGACGGGTCTCTCCACGTAAGTCATACCTCCCTAAACAACTCTAGACTCTAACCAACTGCCCTAACTAGCTAATTTACCTATGACTAACTGAAGTGGACCAACTAGTGCACCCGACAACCTAAGACTTAACCGGGTGACACTAACCTAGTAACTAGTTAAGGAGAAAACATAGTACCTAACCTAGGATGGTCCAAAGGGTTAGTTATGGTCTCAAAGACTTAGGGGTACTTTAGTAATTACCCTAGGTCCCTTAATTTATTATAGGTTAAGGATAACTAGTGCACACCACATCTCAACTCACGAAGGGTATTCATTGTAACATTACGGAAAATTACATGTCTAGGGAAGATCCCAATAGGTCTTTAAGAATGTGTATTGGGGGTACTTAGGCATACCAATGCCCAATATTGAGAAATATTGGGCATAGTATAGAAAATTGGCTAAGGGGTATTAGCCAATTTCTATATAATACACAAATAAGCAAAATATTGGGCATATTAGAAAATATTTGCTTAAAAGTGTCTTAGCCAATTTTCTAATATTAATGAGATTGTTTAAGAAATGTACCTGCAATAAAGGCCTTAAGATAAAAACATTTGTTTTAACAATACTTTCAATGAGGTATGAGGCATCTAACTGTAAAGCTTAGATAGCATAGCACATGATCAATTAAAATGATCATGTAGATTAAGCAATGACCAAGGACATAGTGAGGATCCTTGGGAGAATAAGTAAACATTACAAATGAACCAACAAAAATAGTTAGTTAGGAAAGTAAAACTAACACATGTGCAAGCACATGTGCAAGACATGTGAAAATCGGCCAAGGGATAGGACCACCTTAACCGAATTCGGTTAGGGCGGTTAGGGTCAGCATGTGTGGACGGGTCTCTCCATGTGGGGCCTACTTCCCTAACCAACTCTAGGCTCTAACTAACTTCCCTAACTAGATAATTAACCTAGGACTAACTGAAATGGACCAACTAGTGCACCCTATAACCTAAGAGTTAACTAGGTGACACTAACCTAGTAACTAGTTAAGGAGACAACCTAGTACCTAACCTAGGATGGTCCAAAAGGTTTAGTTATGGTCCCGAAGACATAGAGGTACTTAGTAATTACCCTAGATCCCTTAATTAATTATATTAAGGATTTAATTAATAATTAAAATTTCAAATGTTGACCGAAAACACAGTCAAATTCCAGATTTTTGGTCAAGTCAACATTTTCCTATGTTTAGTCAACTTAGGAGGGGCGTTTTAGTAATTAACTAATTAATTTATATTATTTACTAAATTAGCCTAAGTTGAATGAGTCAAGATCAGTCCCTAAACATAAAAAACTCACGATCAAACACTGAGAAAACAAGAAGATAAAATAGTATGCGAAAAGGCAGAAAGATCATTGACGTTCTTAGGAGAATTCAAGTGTTCTTTAATGTTTCGTTCAAGGTGGTCTTCCTAGATTAACTTCTACATATTGATGGGTTTCTCTCCTGAAATTCTTTCTCCATGAGTACTTTCCATCATCTTGAATCTATGAAATCTCGAAACTAGGGTTGTTTCCCAAGGTTTTTGTTGAACGTCCTTTTCCCTAGTATCCTTGCTTCCTATTCCAATGAATGTATAAATGTAGTCTCTATCATGTTGTTGGTATGTGGTGTTTGCTGATCTTAATGTGTAGGGTTCTTGATTTTGAAATGTCGAATGAACCTATATTTTGTAGATGTATGATTTTATGTGCTCCTTACGTGATATAAAGAACGATGTTGCATCAACTTGTGTCCGAAAATGCTAGTCTTGAGATGTTACGGTCGTGATGTGTATACCTACTGTTAAACGTGACTTCATGAAAATGGTATGTTCATTAAAGTGTTCATATGAGGCTGTCCGAAATGGCTACTAATGTGATGTTTAAACTATGTTATAAGTTTGGCTAAAAAGATCTCCATTAAATCATATTTGAGTGAATGTTTGGCTTATATCAATAAAATGGCTAACAATACATTGTGCAATGAGTAGAATGGAATTGGCTATAATGTTATCTTTAAATAATTAAAAGATTGGCTAATGGTTAATACATACCAAACTAAACATGAACGAATGTAAATTTGGCTTATGAGAATAAAGATGATTATGAAATCTTTTCCAATTTGTTTAGGCCAATACTAATCTTATGCCAATCATATATAGCCAATGTATTGAAATGATAAAATAAGCACATCTAAGGTAATTCAATAAATCCATATCCAAGGGCATGAGAATCATTGGGACAAGTCCCAACATGCCCTAAACAAATGAACTATGTACATATTTAACTCGTTGAATAAAGTTCTCATCGTCCATAAACGATGATATGAAGCTACCAAATGAACGTTAGCAAGTAAAGTGAGTATTAACATAATTAAATATGTCTAAGTTAAGAAAGTGACAACAATGAGGTGTTAAAGGATGTGAGACATGCCTCAATTACACCTAAGATGCTATATTAAGATACTCACGAAACAAAAGGGTGTTAGACCGTGTGAGACAAGTCTCATTAACACCCAAGATGTTATGTAAGGACAATTTACATTTCATCAATGTAAAGAAAGGGATTACAAGTCATCAATAGAGTAAATAAACCACAATCTAGAAGCAAACTTCCATAATGTTTGAGTCAACTCTAAAAGATAAGAAGATAAAGAAAGTGAGCAAAGCACTGATAGACTAGCTATGAGCTTGTGCTTGCACGTGTAAGTCTCATGAGATGAGGCCACCACCGAGGTGGATAAGTTGTCTCCATATGTCTCCTAGTCTTCGAACTATGTCTAGCCAACATGGGAACTAGCCTGTGGATTCCACCTAAGAGAGCTAGGTATGTTTCGATCTCACCTTGGCCAGTAAGATCACCACTTTTCGGTGTGGGGTAGACACTGGATTTCATATTTAGATCACATGATATATGTCGGTTAATGCTCAAAAGAATGTTTTTGGTTCACTATAGCCGTGAGCCACCCTTTTAGGTGTGGGGTAAACAGTTGGCATGGATTCACCTTAGCCGGGAATCACCCATTTTCGGTATGGGCCAGACACTTTATTTCATGTTAGCTCACATGGTCTAGATTCATTTTGATCGGTGAATCACCTCTTTCCGGTGTGGGGTAGACACTAGATTTCATGTTAGCTCACATTATCTTATTTCTAAAGATGTCTCTAAGAAAGCAAGAAAGAAAGAACATTGAACGGATGTTCAAAGTGAGCTATTAAAGTTAGAGCTTATGAATATCAATCGTCAGTGTTGATACCAATGAAGCTCTACACAAATAATGGGCAAAGCCAAATAAGATTGACTTATAATGACTTCTTATATTATGACAATAAAGGGGAGTAACATGTAATAGCTAATCAATGCTTCATAACTTCCATAATATTAAAATGATGAAATAAGTGGCATAGCCAATAGAGACTGGATTATGAAATGTTCATGCCCAACGAATAAAGAATGTAATGAATGACTTGTTACAAAGATAGTGAAATCATTCCCTTAGTCCTTGGGTTACTTGCTTGATTCATTTTGGGTATGGGACTACAATGAATCGTTACACTTGTAAGTAAAACATAGGATAAAAGGAATCATTGAACTACACAACAAGAAGAACAAAAACACTGGAAAAAAACTAAGTATAAAAGAAAGAGCTCTCGGGTTCAAGGGGATCAAAATTTCAAATCTTCGCTCGAGTTGTTCTAAAATTATGTTGATGATTATAATGTCTTGTAATCAAATATAAAATGAGATGTGTGCTTGGAATGAATTAAAATACGTCATATTCATACCACAATTTACAAATAACGAATTAGGAAAGTCTAGTGATGTCACTTTCCAGAAATGACATGTTATTTAGGAACAACTTTCCTTGATCAAGCATAGCCTTATGTGTATGTGTGTATACACCCATACTTAGTACAAGTGTGTACTAACCCTATACAATTACTATTCTTATAGGTGCAGGTCTGAGAGCAGATTGAAGATTCATTGCAGCGGTTTGGACTCAGCGATCTCCAGACCATTTGGTAGGTCCTCTAGAGTTCGAGGATGCTATGTCTATCTTCATAGCCTATTATTTAGACATAGCTATATGATGTTGTCCTTAGCGTTTCTTTCAGATGTTTTCATTCGAAGCTTTTGTATTAAGGCCGTTTTGGGAAACTTATTATGATACATTGATTCTTCCTTTTGAATTGTGTAATCAATTGTAGATGGTTGTTTAATTGAGATTATAGTATATGAATTTATGTAATGATTATATGAAGTCTATGGACACTTCATTATGTTTTAAAAGTTTTAAATTTTCCGCAAATTTAACTATATGAATGTGATGAAAGCTAAGAAGAGGCTTGTCTACGACCTCTAAGAGGTTAACTACGCCGGTTGCGATCCGAATTCGAGAATACGGGTAGTTACATTCATCCTACAACCTATCTTAGAAATCTCTTAGGATGTAATGAGGTTGCTACTAAACATTTCATCTCAACTCACGAAGAGTGTTCATTCCAAAACTCCCCTTTTTACTTGACTTAGCTTCATTCATTCATTCAAGTGTGAGTGTGTGTACATGTGAACAAACCTTGCAAATAAGAATCATTTAATTTACATTCACTTCTATACATGCTTTAGACCTTGATTCATCACATCACTCACATTACATGCTTGACATATACACATTCCTTCATTTAGGCATAATCTAAGCAAAACATGCAATTCAAACTTCATAATACACCATACAAGGACCATCTTCAATATCACTTCTTTTCAAATATTAAGAATTCAAATCCACACTCACAATACATACTAAACATAACCAAATTCATCAAGAAACACCGCCAACAATAAGGTGGACCATACCACTCAAGAGCGTTTCATAATTAAAGCTAAACAACATAATCAACTTACCTTTTAATTCAAGCATCCATCACCTATAGCATTTTGATCAACATTTAATCATAAATTAGCCCTTAGGGAATTAGCTAAACACCATTAACAACACAAGTAAAGCAAAGCTCAACGAGTTCAAAACTAAGCTCATTTAACCCATTTCTGAAGCCACAATTTGATAAAAAGCTTTGACATCATTTTATTGAAGTTTTAACATTAAAAGCACAAACTAATATTAGAAACATCATTTTTAACTCATTCAAAATGTTTTTATGCAAGACCCATATTTAGAGTTGGAGATAGAAGAAACTAGGGTTGAAAACCCTTTTTGAAAATCCATTAGTAGTAACTCCTTGAATGGAAGAGAGTCCAAGGATGGATACAATACCTCAAAATAGAATAAAACCACTGATTTTGATGAATCACACTACCACCAACAGCCCTCCTAGCTCTTCTTGACTTCTAGCTCCAAAGGTGACTTGAGAGAGAGTTCTAAGGGAGAGGGGTTTTGGGTTTTAGGAAATGAGGTCTAAAATTAGGTCTTAGGGTTTGAAACAGTTTAATATACCTACATAAACCTAAAAATAAATCCCTAGGTTCATAAAAGACTTGGGGTGAATTTACCAAACACCCCAAGCCTTGGCAGATTTTTAACTGCTTTATAGACAGCACCATCGACGGATGCAACCAACAGACCGTCTGTCCATCAACGGTCCGTTGGTGGGATCTCATGGGATGATAATTAGCTCCATTTGGAGCCTGTATAGCTCACTTTGCAGGTTTAATCGACGGGGCAAGTCGACGGGCCGTTGGTTCGACCACTGGCTGTCATTTGCCCTCGTTGGTGGACAGTGCCAAGGCAGCTTTGGCTCCTTCTCTTGGTCCCGTCTCTAGGGCCCCTTGTGGGTCCTAGGTGGAGTCGTACCCAAACTTTGAACCACTAAAAATTTTCGTCTATGTATTAGTAACATACGACACAATTTCAAACAAAATGAACATGTACAACTCAGTCAAACACATCAAGACAAAAAAACACTTTCTAAGGCATATCTTCCGAACGTCATGGACGTTCTTGGACGTTTGACCTCGAAACATAACCAAACTTAACACACTGCATAAGGACACTAATATAACTCATTTTAACTCAAAATTTACTAAAGAAACAATCACGAAGCTCTAGTTCACCTTTATTCGTTTTAGGGCGTTACATTCTCCCAAACTTGGATTAACATTCGTCCTCGAATGACACTAAAAACATTAAGACCATCAAGGACTCATTAGCAACACATAACACATTACAATAATGATCAATACACTCAAAATCAAAGCATAAACTAGAAAGGATCAACATTTCATATTTTCACACACTTTGCAATATAAGCAACATTTTTGCAAAACTTCACAATTTAAAAATTTACTCTTTTCCTTCTTCTGTGGAGGAACTACCTTCTCCAACATTAAACATGCTCATACACTGTCACGACCCTCAAGTAAACCCTAGAACTACCTTCTCCAACATCTAAGCCTCTCGTATCGTTCATTGCATAATAACATACTAAAAATGAGTAAAAATCAAAAAGTTTCTTCACTCACGAAGAATTCTTTTATAAACAATACACAAGCCGAAGACTTTCATTAAAACATTTAAACCTTTACAACCCTTGAACCATCTAAACTTTAGAGTATACATTACTTGGGACTAATCCCATACAAGACATAAGAATAAAGATATTATGGCATAACCAAACGTGTGGATATTGTCCTTGAATCAATGAGGACTCACCAATACTTCATCTTCAACTCTTATAAACCTATCAGTCATCCATGGTACATCAAGACTTCAAATTCCGTACACTTTAGTCAAAAAGGGAAAAGAAGGGGTTAGCACATTAGATATACTAAGTATGGAAGCCATGCAAAAAGCATGAAAAAGGGACTTTTAGTTAATAACATGCTTTTCATGAATTTTAATTAAAACATCATAGTATAAACATAACAACAACTTTTATCACATTAGAAATACATAAGAAATCATTAACACCAATTATCATAATTTAAGGAACCACTTTACAGTGACCCTTATTCACTGTACAGTGAATACTTCACTGTTACAGTGAAGTACATTACCTTCACTTTTTAACCCTTCATGGCATGTAGTCTTATCACTAATGCTATCCTAAGATTCACTTAAGTCACACAAAGAGAGACCACCCATACACCATCTCTAGATGTGCCTAAACGATCCTTAAGATTACTCATAATGAGACACATACACACCTACAATACATCAACATACAAGACATACATAATATGACAACCTCCCCTACCAAAGATATCAAAAAACCTACTCAAGTAACTCTAGAAGAGAATGTCCATAATTGACCTCTTCAAGATTACCTAAGTATCCCTTAAGACTTACCTAGGTTAAGAACATGTCCACAAATCAATCATATTCACTAACTAGAATCCTTATTAAGACTCATCAAGGAATAGATGAAGTGACCATTACCTTTCCCCCTTCACACCTTAACTAGACAACCCTTAACTACTCTAGAAAATAACTTATTCATTTAACATGATTTCTTTAACTTAAATCACTTCATTACTTAGTTCATTTAAAAGACATTCATCACATAAGGACATTCAAGTAATGATCTTGGAGAAGACCTAGGGACTCTCACTAACATCTTCAAAGCCTATTGTGCAATGTCTAGATAGCGTCCCATACCACCATCTAAACTTCATCGAACTTCTGTAATGCTAGTGAGTATCCCATATGATGAGAATAGGCAATAACCGACATAGACCATTGTATCAAAGCATGGAATCCGTAGTTGTAACCTACTCCGATGGAGGGCGTGCTACTTGCCAATGGTAGAACATAGACACATCCTATGTAGGCACATGGTTAAGGAACATAAAGGGCTTCTTTGTACTCTAGTCTCGTTCTTCACTAGAGCTACTTCCCTTACCATACTCACTCGGTGCTAGCCTTCGTTCTCATAGATTAAGTCACATTAAGGTTCATACAAATGGGTCACATATCAGGTTCATGACCCAATTACATTTACCCTACCAAAGCAAGGTCAACTAGGGTTATCTCACTATAGCGACAAGAAGCTCATAATGACTTTCCTAAGGATTGATATGATGCTGTTCCATCCAATCAACCTTAAGTGCATCATTCATTACATGAAGGATACCATTACGGCTTTCGACTTCAAGTATCATAACCTTACCACTTGGTTCAAGGTTCCACATAAAGGACCCTCTTATGATCATTCAAGGTCTAACTTAACACATTCATTTATGACTAAGACTCTTTATGTTCCTAAGTCAAGACATAACATATTCATATTCATATAAGATTCAAGTAAGGGACACAAGTCTACCTAAACAAGACACAACATACTTCCATTTAACACATATAGCCTATCTTTCTTTAGACACATAGGAATGACCCTTAACATTATTTATTCAACCTATTCGTTACCTTAACATCATTAATATAATCATTATATACTCATATAGCCAAGTTAGAAACAACCATGTATCAACTCTAAGACTACACATATAAGCACATAGTCATAGTATAACATATTCACCTAATAACTTCAATACGAGATCACATACTTTCACATTACTTCATATGTAAGTAGATATTATCATAATTCACATAATCAACTACACTAATCAACATATTATTTCAAGTAGTGCCGACAAGGCCATGATCATCGATAAACTTAAAATAACACCGACAAGGTCACATCAATTCACATAACACCGCCACCATAAGTTGACCATACCAATAACATATCAACCAAAAGCTAATTTACAATAACTATACATCATAATAATAGTGTTAGGTCAGCATAACACCCACTTGATCAAATCACTTCAATCCAAAGCTAAATCATACAATTCAACACCATAAGGCCTTTACCCATGGCCATAAACATCTATTCAAAGCATAAATCATAATACTCAATGAATCTAAGTCTAATCAATATATATTTATCAATCTAAGACAAAATAGATATCAATTGGAGACAATCCTTACATCATTAGAAAACTCATAAGAAACTACACTAGAATCTATAAGCATTAAGTTCACATCAATTCAATAAGCTTAATAGTCAAAAGATTTAAGAATATACAGAACTCAATTAATCAAATTGAAACAGCCTATACTCCATACATACATAATATGTACATCATTCAAACGCCCATAACAATCTACACATGAAATCATTAATCTCAAAGTATAATAAATTCACCCATACTTTAGTGAAAATTAAGAGATTTGAGAAGATCGTGGGTTCATGGAGAATTTCATTGGAAACATCAATTAAATATTAATAACATCATATCTTAACGTTTGAAAACCTTTCATGCAAGAACCCATGATTTAGAGTAGAAATTGGACTTTTTCATCTTTTTGAAATCTTTTGGAAACATCTTTGAAATTGGCTCTAAGGTGATATCAAACCTTAGATGAAGAACTCGCATACCTTATTTGAAGTACCCAATACCAATTGAAGAAGAAACTCCAATGCAGACCCATCTTCAAAGCTTCATCTTCACATTGAACTCTTATGGAGGTTTTTGGAAGAACTTTTGGAGGGAATGTGTTTTGATCTTAGTGTTAGGGTTTAATTGAGAGTTTAATGACTTATACACTCATAAAAACCCATAAACACTCAAAACAACCGTCAATAGAATTATAGGAGCGTGGGGTGAATTTACAACTCACCCATCAACTTAATAGAAAACTGGCAGAAAACTCAGCACCATCGACGTGACCATCAACGGTCCGTGGTCTCCCTTACGCCCCGTCGATGGGGTCTCATCAGTTGCACCTGCAAACTCCCAAGTTACGGACAGCCTCACTCAATCGACGCCCCACATCGAAGGTTTGTCAGTCAGGCCACGTTCGATCGATGGGGTCTCGTGGTTTGATTCAGGGACTCCTCAACCTTCAGGCAACATTTCCCCATCGACGAGACCCATCGACGGGCCGTCGATTGGTCGACTAGCCGTCGTTTGGTCTGTCGACTAGACACTGCCTGGCAGTGTTGAGGTCAAGGCTGGGGTCCTCCTCTAAAGGCCCCTTTTGGGTCCTACATCGAGTCATACCCGGACGTTTCCAACCCGAACATGCACGTATACTAGTTTAGGACCTACCACATAAGTTTCATCCAATATGAACACGTAAAACTCGACGAAACATGCTTAGACATACAAGGTCATTTGTAGGCACAACTTTTGAACTTCATGGACGTTCTTGAATGTTTGACCTCCAAACTTCACGAAACTTGACACACCGACTATAAACATCATATAAACTTATTTAACAACCATAAAAGCTCATGCATTACACATAATCACATAGAATTACATATAAGGCATTTAGGTGACGTAGTTGAACATCTTGGTTGTCCCTTGACGTTTGACTTCCAATGTACCTAAACTCTTAGCTACTGCCACAATAACACTTTATAGACTATTTTAGGACCTTAGACCATCATGACATCCACATTTGGCTCTAGCTTCACCTAAGTCATTTTCGTGGTCTTACATTCTCCCCTACTTGGACAACATTCGTCCTCGAATGACACTTGCAACTCTCCGAACACTTCCAGGAGTAGGGATTCAATTAGCAACTCATAATCAAACCATATAGGACATAATCAAGGATAAAACATCAGTTTCACACAATAAGGAGAATTACAACACAACAAGCAACTAGAATAGGATTCTATAACCCATTATGCTACAAAACTCATCTCCTTAACTATAAATAGTAAAACTCATTTTATATTCATTAGGATGATCATATACATCAGTTCGAACTATTAACAATAATTTTAAACCAAATAATAAATTAGTCAATTTTTGCAAAATCTTACAGTGAACAGTGATCCATCCTACAGTGATTTAATCTATTTTTCAAAAAAAAAAAAACTTTTAGGCAATTCATGATATAGACATGCTAATATTCAAGGTAACATCATATAAACACCTTTTACAACATAGTCGTGGCCTCATAAAATACATAATGCAAGAAGTTAATGAAACTCAATTTCAACCTAACATGCATATCATGAGGAGAATGTTTGGAACTCATTTTCCATAAAAACTCCTATACAAATCAAGTTATTAATAACTTTTTGTTTTAGGCTTGAATGAACACATAACTAAAAGTTAAGGGTACTTCAGTCCCCAACAACCATACTCTTCACCATACTCCCCCACTTAGGAGAAACTCATTCTAAGGTTAACATAATATGTACCTCAAGGAACTCCCAAGGCACCTTAACCCTTACCAATACCTTCCTCACCCAAAGTCTAGCTCATGAAACTAAAGACTCTCAAGGTTCAATAACCTATCAATCACATCCCCTTACTAAGAGAAACTCACCATTATTCTTTTATATTCTAACTCCATACCTTACCATTCTTTTCAACTCCACTACCCTTCAAAAGGTAATTAAACCAATCTATGGTCATCAACACCATTTTTCACACCTCATCTATCAAGTCACACCTCATATTTTCTCTCCCTCATCCGAACTTTCATAAGGTCACACTTAAATGACCAACTCATAGGGAAGACAAAGGAAAGACACCACATAAAAGGCTCTTAGGCACAATTAGATGAATTAAGAAGTGAAACTTTTCCTAGCTCCCAATAGCCTCCCATTTATAATGTGGCGCTCTTCACATTATAAACAAGATTATTTTTATGTAGTTCATAAGACAACTACGACTGTCCCAAACCTTATTCTCTGATACCAAGCTTGTCACGACCATCAAGTACACATTAGAAGTTAGAGCATCCTTGAGTTCTTTACACGGCAAATGAGACTTCAAGAAGTCTCATCTAAGCCTCTCGTATCGTTCATTGCATAATAACATACTAAAAATGAGTAAAAATCAAAAAGTTTCTTCACTCACAAAGAACTCTTTTATAAACAATACAAAAGCGAAAGACTTTTATTAAAACAGTTAAACCTTTACAACCTTGAACCATCTAAACTTTAGAGTATACAATACATGAGACTAATCCCATACAAGACATAAAAATAAAGACTTTAAGGCATAACCGAACGTGTGGATATTGTCGTCGATTCGATGAGGACTCACCAATACTTCATCTTCAACTCCTAGAAACCTATCCTTCATCCATGGTACATCAAGACTTCAAATTCCCTACACTTTAGTCAAAGAGGGAAAAGAAGGGGTTAGCACATTAGATGTACCAATTATGGAAGCCATGCAAAAAGCATGAAAAAGGGACATTTAGTTAATAACATGATTTTCATTAATTTTGATTAAAACATCACAGTATAAACATAAGAACAACACTTATCACATTAGAAATACATAAGAAATCATTAACACCAATTATAATAATTTAAGGAACAACTTTACAGTGACCCGTATTCACTGCACAGTGAATTACTTCGCTGTTACGGTGAAGTACATTACCTTCACTTTTTAACCCTTCATGGCATGTAGTATTCTCACTAAAGCTATCCTAATATTCACTTAAGACACACAAAGAGAGACCGACCATACACTCTCTCTAGATGTGCCTAAACGATTCTTAAGATTACTCATAATGAGACACATACACACCTACAATACATCAACATACAAGAAATACATAATATGACAATCTCTCCTGCCAAGGCTATCAAAAGACTTACTCAAGTAACTCTAAAAGAGAATGTCCATAATTGACCTCTTCACGATTATCTAAGTATCCCTTAAGACTTACCTAGGTTAGGATCATGTCCACAAATCAATCATATTCACTAACTAGGATCCTTATTAAGACTCATCTAAGTAAGAGATTAAGTGACCATTCCCTTGCCCCCTTCACACCTTAACTAGACAACCCTTAACTACTTTAGAAAGGAACTTATTCATTTAACATGCTTTCTTTAACTTAAACCATTTCATTACTTAGTTCATTTAAGAGACATTCATCACATAAGGACATGCAAGTAATGGTCTTGGAGAAGACCTAGGGACTCTCACTAACATCTTCAAAGCCATTGTGCAATGTCTAGATAGCGTCCCATACCACCACCTAAACTTCATAACACTTCCCTAATGCTAAAGCGTATCCCATATGATGAGAATAGACAATAATCGACATAGACCATGGTAGCAACGCATGGAATCCTGAGTGGTAACCTACTCCGATGGAGGGTGTTCTACTTGCCAATGGTAGAACATACAAACATCCGATGTAGGCACATGGTTAAGGAATATGAAGGGCTTCTTTGTACTCTAGTCTCGTGCTTTACTAGAGCTACTTCCCTTACCATATTCAGTCGGTGCTAGCCTTCGTTTTCATAGATTAAGTCACATTAAGGTTCATAAAATGGGTCCAGATAAAGTTCATGACCCAATTAGATTTATCCTACCAAAGCAAGGTCCACTAGGGATATCTCACTATGGAGAAAAGAAGCTCATCACGAATTTCCTAAGGATTGATATGATGTTGTTCCATCCAATCAGCCTTAAGTCCTTCATTCATTACATGAAGGATACCATTAGGACTTTCGACTTCAAGTTTCATAACCTTACCACTTGGTTCAAGGTTCCACATAAAGGACCCTCTTATCATCATTCAAGGTCTCACTTAACATTCATTCATTTATGACTAAGACTCTTTAAGTTCCTAAGTCAAGACATCGCATATTCATATTCATATAAGCATCAAGTAAGGGACACAAGTCTACCTAAACAAGACACAACATACTTCAATTTAACACATATAGCCTATCTTTCTTTACACACTTAGGAATGACCCTTAACATTATTTAGTCAACCTATTCGTTACCTTAAAATCATCAATATAATTATTATACACTGATATAGCCAAGTTAGGAACAACCAACTTTAAGACTACACATATAAGCACATAGTCATAGTGTAACATGTTAACCTAATAACTTCAATACAAGATCACATACTTTCACATTACTTCACATATAAGTAGATACAATCATAATTAACATAATCAACTACACTAATCAACATATTACTTCAAGTACTGCCGACGTGGCAATGATCATCGATATACTTAAATTTAACGCCGACAAGGCCAAATCAATTCACATAACACCGCCATATAAAGTGGACCATACCAATCCAATAACTATACATAATAATAATAATAGTGTTAGGGCAGCATACCACCCACTTGATCTCATCACCTCAATCCAAAGTCAAATCATACAATTCAACACCATAAGGCCCTAACCCATGGACATGAACATCAATTCAAAGCATAAATCATAATACTCAAGGAATATAAGTCTAATCGATATAGATTTATCAATCTAAGACCAAATATATGTCAATTGAATACAATCCTTACATCATTAGAAAACCCATAAGAAACTACACTAGAATCTATAAGCATTAAGTTCACATCAATTCAATAAGCTTAATAGTCAAAAGATATAAGAATATACAAAAATCAATTTATCAAATTGAAACAGCCTATAATCCATACATACATAATCTATACATCATTCAAAAGCCCATAACAATCTACACATGAATCATCAATCTCAAAGCATAATCAATTTACCCATACTTTAGTAAAAATTTAGAGATTTGAGAAGATCATGGGTTCATCGAGAATTTCATTGGAAAAAATCAATTAAACATTAATAACATCATATCTTAACGTTTGAAAACCTTTCATGCAAGAACCCATGATTTAGAGTAAAAATTGGACTTTTTCATCTTTTTGAAATCATTTGAAAACATCTTTGAAATTGGCTCTAAGGTGATAACAAACCTTATATGAAGAACTCCCGTACCTTATTTGAAAAAACCAATACTAATTGAAGAAGAAAATCCAATGAAGACCCATCTTCAAGCTTCATCTTCACATTGAACTCTTATGGAGGTTTTTGGAAGAACTTTTGGAGGGAATGTGTTTTGTTCTTAGTGTTAGGGTTTAATTGAGAGTTTAATGACTTATACACTGATAAAATACTTATAAAAACTTAAAACAACCGTCTATTGACTTAGAGGAGCGTGGGGTGAATTTACCACTTCACCCCTCAACTTAATAGAAAATTGGCAGAAAAATCAACACCATCGACAGTTCGTGGTCTCACCCACGCCCCGTCGACGGGGTCTCAGCAGTTGCACATGTAAACTCCCAAGTTACGGACAACCTAACTCCATCGATGCCCCACATCGACGGTCCGTCAGTCAGGCCACGTTTCGTCGGTGGGGTCTCGTGGTTTGATTCAATGACTCCTGAACCTGCATGCAACATGTCCCCATTGACGAGACCCATCGGGGGCCGTACATGGATTCGTACCCGAACATTTCCAACCCTAACATGCACATATACGAGCTTAGGACCTACCACATAAGTTTCATCGAAAACAAATACGTAAAACTCGACGAAACATGCTTAGACATACAAGGTCATTTCTAGGCACAACTTTCGAATGTCATGGACGTTCTTGAACGTTTGACCTCCAAACTTCACGAAACATGACACACCGACTATAAACATCATATAAACTCATTTAAGAACCATACAAGCTCATCCATTACAGATAAGCACATAGAATCACATACAAGGTATTTGGGTGACTTAGTCGTCGAACGTCTTGGTCGTCCTTTGACGTTTGACTTCCAATGTACCTAAACTCTTAGCTACTGCCTCAATAACACTTTATAAACTATTTTAGGACCTTAGACAATCATGACAACCACTTTATGCTCTAGCTTCACCTAAGTCGTTTTTGGGGTCTTACATACACATCATTATTACACACATTGAAACTACAATTCAAGACAAAACAATTTTCTTCAAAAATGAGAAACTTTAGACTGAGCATTCACTGTAACACTGTTAAACATGTCAAAATTTCAAAAATCCATTCTTTAAGAAATTCATCGAGAAGGCATGATCATATAAAGTATAAAATCATATAAACTCATCTCATAACATAAAAACAACAATCATAAATAGTTAAGACTTACCGAGACCATCAACTCCGGATTTCGCTTTCCACAAGTAGCACACCTTGCCCTTTCAAAAGTATGGCCACCACCTTGAGAATTTTGGTTTGGAGCCCTATCCTTGTTTCCCATAGAAGAATCTTGGTGATCGAACCTCTTCTTTGGATTTTGGTGACTAGAATAATCCGACCTAGGCCTCTTACGCTCTTGCCTTATGTCACTAATTTTGGATTCTTCAGTTTGTTGTGCATACACAATGAGCCTAAAAATATCCATGTCATTAAGAATCATTGTCGTCCGACACTCTTTCTCCACCAAGATAGACACTTCCATTATAAATTTGTTCATCCTAGCCCTACGGTTGGCTACCATGGTTGGGGAATACTAAGAGAGTTGGGTGAATTTGAGAGAGTACTATTACACACTCATTCCCCCTTGTCGGATGTTCATCAATTCAACCATCTTCTTCTCCCTCCACTCTAGGGGAAATAACCTATCTAGGAAAGCCTCTTTTAACTCTTTCCATTAAACCGGACCTCTTCCTAAGGGTCTCTCACCCCTCCATTGCTCATACCACACGTAAGACACATCCTTGAGTTGGTAAGCGGATAACTCTGCTTTCTCCCTAGGGGTCACACCCATAGCATCTACCACATTGAAAAACTCATGTGTAAAACCTTGTGGATCTTCATCCACCTTAGTGCCATGAAAAGTAGGAGGGTTCATCATCATGAAATCCCGAATTCTAGAAGCGGGAGTACTATTATTAGGGTGAGTTTCACCTCCTTCATTAGCTTGGGCAACAAAGTGATTATGGACGACATGAGCTTGAGCCGTCATGAGTTGGGTCAAATTCATTAGGGCAGTCCTGAAATCCACATTATTCATATCTCCCTCAAAAAATTGATCTTGATGCATATGAGGCACTTGGAGAATTTGAGGCTCTTGAGGTTCCGGAGGCACTTGAGGTTCTTGGAGGGGAACCTCCACATTCTCTCCCTCTAGGTTAAAAATAAGAACTTGGTCAACACGGGGAGGGATCCTCTCATTAGTTACACTTCCCTCCTCCCTTATAGTGGTTGATCTCCTCATATTCATGTCCTATAAACACAAATAGAAGAAGTTGAGAAAAGACATCTTATAGAACTCAACTCTAAGGCACAACATTAGAATAGAGAAGAAAGTGAAGCTTCTATCATCCTATAGCCTCTTGTCCATGGATGTGTCGCGACTCACACCAATGACCAAGACTCTACTAGATGTGGATTGTGAGACCTTTAGACGCTAAACTATTACCCATAACCATATGCTCTGATACCAAGTTTGTCACAACCCGAAAGCACCCCCTAGAAGTTAGGGAGAACCCTTGGGTCATGACCGGGCGTACCTGACCATTTGGGTCTTGTACAAGCCCTTTAACTATCATTCATTACATAAGTAATGAAAAGTAGTGCGAAATTTAAACTTTTCACGACATTTAATATAAAAAGGAAGTCTTTCATAAATATTTAATGAATCTCATCGTCACAAGCCAATCTTAACGACACTACATAATATCTTAGGGACACGTCGCTTTATATTAAAAGAAATACATAATAAGTCTTAATAACAAAACTAAGAAACATAGACTATGTCCTAGAATATATGAGGACATACAAAATCTTGAGAGAGTAGATTTCCCAATCTTCGCCTTGTAGACTTCTTCTTGCTTCCAACCCTATACTTATAGAGTATAGAAAAGTATGGTGTTAGTATAAAATAATGTACTAAGTATGGCACATGCAAAAACATACGAAAAGGGACATTTTAGTAAAATAAGCTTTCATGCGAAATAAGTAAAACATTCATGAATTTAGAATCAAAACAACATATTAAACATGATTTAACACTTAAATAAGAATTTCCATAATTTTAACAAAAAGATGCACTTTACAGTAAAACTCCCAAATTTTACAGTAAACTATCTTGACTTTACAGTGAACCAAACTAATTCAAAAATAGTGTACTTCCAAGGTATTGCCAAGAGGAAGTGAACTCATCTCAACAGGTACATTGGAATACAACATCTCAACTCACGAAGTGTAACCACCCCTTCTCTATATCCTCTCGGTGCTAGGCATAACTCCATACGGATTCTCAACATTATAAATTATAGGTTAAGGATAACTAGTGAACACCAAATCTCAACTCACGAAGGGTATTCATCCTACAACCTATCTTAGAATGCTCTTAGGATGTAATGAGGTTGCTACTAAACACTTCATCTCAACTCACGAAGAGTGTTCATTCCAAAACTCCACTTTTTACTTAACTTAGCTTCATTCATTCATTCAAGTGTCAGTGTCTGTACATGTAAACACACCTTGCACATAAGCATCATTAAATTTACATTTATTTCTATACATGATTTAGACCTTCATTCATCACATAACACACTTTACATGCTTCACATATACACATTCCTTCATTTAGGCATAATCTAAGCAAAACATGCAATTCAAACTTTATAATACACCATACAAGGACCATCTTCAATATCACTTCTTTTCAGATATTAAGCCTTCAAAGACAAAATCACAATACATACTAAACATAACCATATTCATCAAGTAAACACCGCCAACAAGAAGGTGGACCATACCACTCAAGAGCATTTCATAATTAAAGCTAAACAACATAACCAACTTACCTTTTAAACCAAGATTCCATCACCTATAGCATTTTAATCAACATTTCATCATAAATTAGCCCTTAATGAAGTAGCTAAACACCATTAACAACACAAGTAAAGCAAAGCTCAAAGACTACAAAACTAAGCTCATTTAACCCATTTCTTAAGCCACAACTTCATAAAAATCTTTAACATCATTTCATTGAAGTTTTAACATTAAAAAAGCACCAAATAATATTCGAAACATCATTTTTAACTCATTCAAAATGTTTTCATGCAAGACCCATATTTAGAGTTGGAGATAGAAGAAACTAGGGTTGAAAACCCTTTTTCAAAATCCATTAGAAGTAACTCCTTGAACAGAAAGAGAGTTCAAGGATGGATACCATACCTAACAATAGAAGAAACCCACTAATTTTTATGAAGAACAGTACCACCAACAGCCTTTCTAGCTCTTCTTGACTTTTAGCTCCAAAGGTGACTTGAGAGAGAGTTCTAAGGGAGAGGGATTTTGGGTTTTAGGAAATGAGGTCTAAAATTAGGTATTAAGGTTTGAAACACTTTAATAAACCTAAAAATAACTCCCTAGGATCATAAAATACTTGGGTGAATTTACCAAACATCCCAAGCCTTGGCATATTTTTAACAGCTTTTTGTACAGCACCATCGACGGATGCAACCAACGGACCGTTTGTCCATCAACGGTCCGTTGGTGGGATATTGTGGATTGAAACTTATCTCCATTTGGATCCTGGCTAGCTTACCTTGCATGTCCAATTAACGGGGCTGGTCGACGGGCGGTTGGTTGGACCACTGGCCGTCGTTTGCCCTCGTTGGTGGACACTGCCAAAACAGCTTTGGGTCCTTCTCTTGGGACCTTCTCTAGGGCCCCTTGTGGGTCCTAGGTGAAATCGTACTCAAACTTTGAACCCCTAAACATAATCATCTATGTATTAGTAACATACCACACCAATTTCAAACAAAAGAAACATATAAAACTCACTCAAACACATCAAGACACACAAGCACTTTCTAAGGCATATCTTCCAAACGTCATGGACGTTCATGGACGTTTGACCTACAAACATAAACAAACTTAACAGACTGCCTAAGGACACTAATGTAACTCATTTAACTCAAAATTAACTCAAGAAATAATCACGAAGCTCTAGTTCACCATAGTTCATTTTAGGGCGTTACATTCTCCCCCACTTGGGATAACATTCATTCTCGAATGACACTAAAAAGTTAAGACCATCAAGGACTCTTTTCAAACACATAACACATTACAATCATTATCGATACACTCAAAATCAAAGCATCAACTATAAAGGAACACCATTTCATATTTTCACACACTTTGCAACATAAGTGTTAAACATGTCAAAATATAAAGGATCACCATAAAGGCTCACCATTCTTATTCAAAAATGAGAAACTTTACAGTGAGCATTCACTATAACATTGTTAAACATGTCAAAATATAAAAAAATCCATTCTTTGAGAAATTCATCGAGAAGGCATGATCATATGAAGTATAAAACCATATAAAATCATCTCATAACATAAAACAACAATCATAAAGATTTAAGACTTACCGAGACCATCAACTCCGAATTAGTTATCCTTCCTAGCTCCCTTCCCATATGGAGAGTTCTTCTTTGGAGCATTAGGATCTAGGGAAGCTTTATTGATCTCTTTCCCTCTTATTTTGATTCTAGGGGAGTCCCTCAGCTTTTGGCCTTTTATACCATAGCTAAAACAACCATCCGTTCTGGTAAGACACTTACCCGAATGTTGCCTTCCACAAGTAGCACACCTAGCACTTTCAAAAGTATGGCCACTATAAGGTCCCAAAAATGACATAGGTGAACTAGAGCCTAACATTGTTTTCAAGGTGGTATGAGGTTCTAAATATGTCTATAATGTTGTATTGAGGCAGTAGCTCAAGTATTAGGTGCATTGGAAGTTAAATGTCAAGGGTCAACCAAGACGTTCGACGACTAAGTCACCTATGTGTCTCATGTGAGGGACTATGTGTATATATGTGTATAATGTGGTTCTAAGATCTTAAATGAGTTTAAAATGATATGAATAGGTAGTGTATCAAGTTTCGAGAAGTTTGGAGGTCAAATAATCAAGAACGTCCATGACACTCGAATGATATGCCTTGAAATGACCTTATGTGTGTAGGCATGTTTCGTCGAGTTTTATGTGTTTGTTTTTAGTAAAATTCATGTGAGAGGTCCTAAAATAGTATACGGTCATGTTTGGGTTGGAAACGTCTGGGTAAACATCCCCAAGGACCAACCAAGGGTCCTTGAGGAAGGACCCATGTCGGTGGCCAAGACTGTCCAAGGCAGCCTCACCTACGGAAGCCAATCGATGGCCAGTGGGCTGGTCGACGGAACGTGGATGATGGGCGTGGGTAGGTGTTTAGACTGGGTGGATAAGATACCTTTACCATATCTCTGAACCCATAGACGTAGGACAGGATGGCCCGTAAGTGGACCTACGTCCCGTCGATGGGCAAACCGTCGATCACAAGACCTGTCCCAGACCATGGACCAAAGGATGATCAATAGGTCAAGGGATGGTCCGTCGATGGTCCCATACATAGGGACTTAGGCCGGGAAAGTATGTGAACAACATCAAGTCTCTGAAACAATCAACGGGAGGACCTATGATGGACCATTTTGGACAAACGGTCCATCGACTGCCAACCGTCAATGGTGCCATGTCCATACGAAGTTTCACTGCCAAGTGATGGGTGAACTTGTAAATTCACCCCACTTCCAAAACTTTGGAGATTCCTAAGGGGTATATTGGGTATTTTAAAAATGGTTATAATGCTTTAACACTTAGAAGATTTAATTCTTCAAAAATCAATACCCAAAAATACCTTAGAAATTCCCCAAGACTCCATTGAAGTCCAAAGTCAAGGAAGAGCTTGGTGTGACAAATTGAGTGGAGATTCTTCATCAAAGTGAAGAATTAGCTTCATTGAGGTATGACTTTTGATCCTTGAAACTCGTTTCATCAAGGAGCCCAATTTTCAAAGGTGTTTTCTAAAGTTTTCAAAAGATGAATTGAACTTTTTCATGATCTACCATGGGTTCTTACATAAATTGTTTTTAATCATTGTTTAGTGATTGAATTTTGGTTACTAATGTTATTTTAAGTCAATTAACCAATAAACCCATGAATTTGATGAACCCTAGATTTTGACTAACTTATGGGTTACTTGATATTGGTCTAATGTTTATGAATTCATATGTAGTTTCTTATGGACTTTCTAATGATGTAAGAATTGTATTCAATTGTTATCTAATTGGTCTTAGATTGTTTAATCTATGTTGAAATTTTTTAGATTTAATTGATTATCAAAATTGTGTATTGAATTGGTGTTCTTTGCCATGGGTAAGGGCCTTGTGATGTTGAATTGGATGATTTTGTATTGCCTTGAAGTGTTGAGGATGAATAGGTGGTACGCTACCCAATTTCCTTTATTTTAATTTTAACTATACTTCAATTTCGTTATGATTGGTTTGGTCCACCTTTCGTGGCGGTGTTGTGTGAATTGATGTGGCCTTGTCGGCGTTATTTTTAGTACATTGATAATCATGGCCTTGTCGGCACTACTTGAAGTTATATGACTATTTGTGTAGTTGATTATGTGATGTATGATCATATCTATATATATATATGTGAAAGTATGTGTTAGACTATTGATACTATTTAGGTAATCATGTTATGTTATGACTATGTATTAAGTGTGTAGTCTTAGGTTGATACATGGTTGTTCCTAATTTGGCTATATGAGTATAAAATGGTTGTGTTGATGAGGTTAAGGTAATGAAAAGTTCGACTAAATAATGTTAAGGGTCATCCCTAAGTGTCTAAAGAAAGATAGTCTATATGAATAAAATAAAGTATGTTGTGTCTTGTTTAGGTAGACATGTGTCCCTTATTTGATGCTTATATGAATATGTGGTGTCTTGACTTAGGAACTTAAACAGTCTTAGTCATAAATGAATGAATGTTAAGTGAGACCTTGAATGATGAAAGAGGGTCCTTTATGTGAAACCTTGAACCAAGTGGTAAGGTTATGAAACTTGAAGTCGAAAGTCGTAATGGTATCCTTCATAAAACGAATGATGGACTTAAGGTTGATTGGCTGGAACGGCATCACATTAATCCTTAGTATAGTCATGATGAGCTTCTTGTCGACATAGTGACATAGCCCTAGCGGACCTTGCTTTGGTAGGGTAAATATAATTGGGTCATGAACTAGATATAGGACCCATTTGTATGAACCTTAATGTGAATTAATCTATGAGAACGAAAGGTAGCACCGAGTGAGTATGGTAAGGGAAGTAGTTCTAGTTAAAGAATGAGACTAGAATACAAAGAAACCCTTCATATTTCCTTAACCATGTACCTCCATGTGATGTGTCTAAGTTCTACCATTGGCATGTAGAACAACCTCATCGGAGTAGGATAGAACTCCGGATTACATGGTTTGCTACCATGGTCTATGTCAGTTATTGCCTCTTCTCATCATATGGGATACATATTAGCATTAGAGAAGTTCTATGAGGTTTAGGTGGTGGTATGGGACGCTATCTAGACATTGCACAATAGGGTTTGAAGATGTTAGTAAGAGTCCCTAGGTCTTATCCAAGACCATTATTTGAATGTCCTTTATGTGATGTATGTCTTTAATGAACTAATGAACTAATGACTTAATGATATAAAGTATGTAAATGAATAAGTATCTAATCTAAAGTGACTTAAGGATTCCTTAGTTAAAGTGTGAAGAGTGCATAAAGAATGATTCTAGTTAGGGAAGTTTCTTGATGTTTGACATGATCTAAATCTAGGAAGTTTTAAGGATTATTTAGGTAGCTTTGAAGTGTATGTATGAGCATTCTCTTCTAGGAGTACTTGAGTAAGTCTTTTGATAGCCTTGGTAGGGGAGATTATCATACCTTATATGTTATGTATGTTGATGTATTGTGGGTGTGTATGTGTCTCATTATGAGTAATCTTGAGGATTATTTAGACACATCTAGAGAGTGTGTATGGGCGGTCTCTCTTTGTGTGACTTAAGTGAATATTAGGATGACGTTAGTGAGAAGACTACATGCTAGAAGAGGTTTAAAAGAAGAGAAAGAGAACTTCACTGTAACACTGAAGCAATTCACTGTACAGTGAAGGTGGGGTACTGTTAAGTAGTCCCTAAAATATGTTAATTGGTTTTAAACGATTTCTTATGTGATTCTAAGTTGCTAAATATTGTTCTTATGATGAAATTATGTTATTTAAATGAAAAGATGCATACTTCGAATAAATGTCCGTTTTCATGATTTTATGTATAATGTCATACTTAGTACATGTGGTTGTACTAATTCCATGCTTTATTTCTATCCATATAGTTGTTGGTAGTTGAAGAGATTTGGGAAGAAGACTTGAACTAGGAGATCGTTCAAGAAGAAGTTTGAAGTCTGTGTTTATTTGACTCGAGGGCATATATGTCATTTTATGTTTCGTTTTATGAAGAATTGTAATAGACTATATTTAGTATATTTTCAAATTCGTATGGGTTGTGTCCCAAGTATTCTTGTGTGTTAAGATGATGATTCGAGACTTAGCATTTCCTATTACTATATATGAAAGAGTTTTTAAGACTATTATATTGTTTTATGAAAAAATTTAATTCCGCACTACTTTTGATTATGCATATGCGATGAATAATATGATAGGCTTGTATGAGACCTTTGACAGGTCAAATACGCTGGTTGCAATCCAAGATTGCACCCTAACTTCTAGGTGGTTTCGGGATGTGACAAGCTTGGTATCAGAGCATAGGTTAATGAAAGTAGTCTTAGGAATCAAAAAGTCTCGACAAGTCACGTCTAGTAGAGTCTCCACCATCGGTGTGAGTCGCGACACATCTATGGGTGAGAGGCTATAGGATGATAGTGTTTCCCTTCATTTCTATTTCTATGTCGTGCGGTAGAGTAATGTTATTAGTATCCTTCTAAATGTGTTTCCTTGTGTTTCTAGGAGATGAATACTAGAAGGATGGCCGCTAGAAGGTTTGAAGAGGGAAGGGTGAATGAGGAAGCTCCTCCTTAAGTTGAGCAAGTGCTTCAAGTTGGGCAAGGTGTCCAAGGTGCTCAAGGTGCTCAAGTGCCTCCTCAAGGTGATCATGCCCCTAATGTGGAAGGAGGTAATGAGGTGCTTGAGTTGTCTAATAGGGTGATTGTAGAGGCTTTTATTTCTTTTTAGCCCGAGCCGTACGGCTCAAGCTAACTTGAATATGGTGGCCTATGGGTCAAGTTTGGAGAGCACTATGTCATCAAGGTTGAGAGACTTTGTGAGGTTGAATCCTCCAATCTTTCTTGGCTCTAAGGTAATGAATATCCCAAAGATTCCTTGATGGTGTGTACAAGGTATTGAGTGTTATGGGGGTGATATCTAGGAAGAAGGCAGAATTGGCTTCTTATCAATTGAGAGATGTGTCTCAAATTTGGTACACTCAATGAAGGATAATAGGCCGATGTAGTCGGGTCCTATTGAGTGGGAAGACTTCAAGGAAGCTTTTCTTCGTAAGTACTTTCCCCGTGAGAGGAGAGAGGTAAAGGTAGAGGAGTTTATCAATCTCAAGCAGGGGAATATGAGTGTTGAGGAATAATCTTTGAAATTCTCAACTTTGTCTAGATATGCACCTTCCCTAGTGTCTAATCCAAGGGATGAAATGAGTCGCTTTATGACGGGTGTAGCCGACTTAGTGAGGGAAGAATTCTGTACGGCTATGTTGCATAATTATATGACTTTGTCTAGACTCATGGTGTGTGCATAATAAATTGAATAGTCTAAACATAGGAAGATGTCAAGGAACTTGAAAAGGAGTGTTGCTAGTGATCAAGTGCAACCTAGGTTCAAAAAGAGGGCTCAAACTCAAGATGGACCTAGTGTTCCTAAGAAGAAGTTTGAAAAAGGAGGTGGTTCTCACAATGGTAAGCTTACATGTGCCACTTGTGGTAAAAAACATTATGGTTAGTGTCTAGTAGGTGGGTAATTTTTTGGATGTGGAAAAGATGGGCACAAAGTGAGAGATTCTCCTAACATTGCTTCTAGACAAGAGCGTAAGTTGACTAGTGTTCCAAAGGAAGATGCTCCAACAAGGAGCGTTTATGCACTCTGGACTAGAGGTGAGAAGCCGGATGAGAGTGATGATGATGTTGGTAAGTCCTTATTTCTCTTGTTATAGTATGCGTTCCTTCTAAGTGGAGGAGTATGGCTAGATAGATGTGCTAGAAGTTGTTGCATGTGCATGATGTTTAGGAGTTTGGTTGAAATTGAATTTCATTATATTCTTGTATTTTGAGTTGTAGTAAGCTATGAGAATGTTGTAAAAGGTGTTTATATGATGTTACCTTTCATATTAGCATGTTTATATCATGAATTGCATAAAACTTGCATTTTAAAAAATGGCCTACAGAAATCACTGTAGCATGCACTGTTCACTGTGAAAATTTTGAAAATGTGAATAATTGAGTATTTGGTCTAAATTTTTTGATATGTGCTTAGAACTTATGTGCATAAGTATAATAATGAATATAAAATGAGTTTGTGCTATTTGAAATGAAGCATGCGAATTTGTAGCATAATGAGTCATAGAATTGTATTCTAGTTTCTTGTTGTGTTGTGAATCTCTTGACCATGTGTAATTGATGTTTTCTCCTTGATTGTGAGTTATATGGTTTTTTATGTTTTCTTAAATTAATTCTCTAATCTTGGAAGTGTTCGGAGAGTGGAAAGTGTCATTCGAGGACAAATGTTGTCCAAGTGGGGGAGAATGTAAGTTCCCAAAAATGACATAGGTGAACTAGAGTCTAACATTTTTTTCAACGTGGTATAATATCCTTAATATGTCTATAATGTTGTATTTAGGCAGTAGTTAATGTATTAGGTGCATTTGAAGTCAAACGTCAAGGGTCAACCACGACGTTCGATGACAAAGTTACCTAAGTGTCTCATGTGAGGGCCTATGTTTTTATGTGTGTGTCATGTGGTTCTAAGGTCTTAAATGAGTTTAATATGATTTTAATAGGTAGTGTGTCAAGTTTTGAGAAGTTTGGAGGTTAAACACTCAAGAACGTCCATGACCCTCGAATGATATGCCTTGAAATGACCTTGCGTGTCTAGGCATGTTTCGTCGAGTTTTACGTGTTCGTTTTGAGTGAAATTCATTTGAGAGGTTCTAAACTCTTATACTGTAATGTTTGGGTTGGAAACGTCTGGACAAACATCCCCAAGGACCAATTAAGGGTCCTTGAGGAAGGACCCTTGTCGGTGGCTAAGACTGCCCAAGGCAGCCTCACCTACGGAAGCCAATCGACGGCCAGTGGGCTGGTCGACGGTCCGTGGGTGATGGTGTGGGTAGGTACTTTGCCTGGGTGACTAAGCTACCTGTCCCAAGTCTCTGAACCCATAGACGGAGGACAGGAGGACACNGTACAATCTTGGATTGTAACCGGCGTCGTCGACCTCTCGGAGGTCTAAGACAAGCCTCTCATATCATTCATTGCATTGACATAGTAAATTTAGCGGAAAATTTAAAACTTTTCATAGCACATCATATGCTAGAAACATCACATCATATATATATATATAAAACATAAGTAATAATACATATTTAGAATCTAAGTCACTTTGCCATCTTAGACTCAATAACTTTAGAATACATTAGGGACACGGCCCATACGACACCTTACATAACTACACAATATTTAAAGACTTTACATTAAAGACATTAGTAGGACATCCTTGAACTTAAGGATTCCTTTCCTTGAGCTTGGGAAATCACCTATCAAGCTCCTCAATCATAGATCTCCTTTAAGCATTCCATAACCTACATTTGTGTAAAAAGTAAAGAAGAATGGGATTACACAAGAATGTACTAAGTATGGCAACCATGCAAAAACATGCATTTAAAAGGGACATTTCCTTTGAAATCATACTTCATGCCATTTTGAGTAAATCTCATAAAACCTTTATCAATAGCATTTATATCATCACATACTTCATAGAAACACAATCAAAGGCCAAACATCATAGAAAACACATATAGAATTTAATCCCCATTTGAGGTCACTTTACAGTGAACTCACTCTCCTTAACATTAACTCTTTCTTTAATTCATTATCTCCAAGTAATCCTTTAGGATACTTGGTGCAATGTATCACCTTAGGAACACAAGAGAAGACCATACATAGCATCTACAAAGACAACACATGCCATCATATAAGTATAGTGCAATATAAACTAGTCAAACCAAGACTACAATATCATACATAAAGGACACATACATAATCATATGCATTAGGTACCTTCCTAAGACTTCCTAAGGAGTCACTTGTGCAATGTCTAGATGGGTTCATTACTTCCACCTATCCTAAGTAACTTACCTTAAGTCCTCCTAGTTAGGATCCTATTCAATTACTTCCATTGTCCATTTTATCTTTAGGGAAACCATAGCCTTAACCGACACTAAGACCATGGGTGCTAAACATGGAATTTGGTGTTGTAGAGCCTTACACCAAAGGAAGGTGTTCCTACCTAGCCAAGGTAGAACATTAACATACATTCTAGCATCCTAAGTGAAATCACTTTGCTAGATCCTATGTGGCAAGCATAGTTTATGGAACTAAGAGATAGGTATTCCCTCTATATACCATTTGGTAATGGGGCCTCACCTCATGAGAAAACATGAGTGAATATTCCTCAAGGAAAGTCAACACTTCATGTAAGTCCATAGGTGAGTATTCCTCTAAGGAAGTCGACACCTTATGTAGGTCCATAGGTATTATTCCTCTAAGGGAAGTCAACACTCTATAAGGGACAAATGGTGAATATTCCTCCAAGGAAAGTCAACACCTCTCAATGTCAAGTTCACTCGGTGCTAAGCTAAGTTCCCTTTATTGAAAAGCCTTTATTACTTTATTTATAAAACATAGCTTAGGATATTCATCATTCATATGCTTATAGCATATTCAAGCACCTATCTAGTTTTGGAGTATTCTTGGGCACCCCTAGCAAGGCCTCTTCTCACTAACTAGATTATCCATGTGTGTGAGTGTATACATAGATGTGAGCAAACCTTTCACATAACACATAAGGTCACACATGTTCATATATCAATGCATAAGTCTATAGGCATAACTATATGAGCAATACTTTCATATAAACCTACTAAGATACTATACACATTCATACTTCATCATATCATATACATCATATTCATAACATGTTCATACATTCATCCTTCATGTACATAGAAACCAAACCTAGGAACTATCCTATCAAGATACACATGTGCATGCATAGACAAGGTCCCATACCCTTGCCATACTAGTACACCTATCAAGTCATCCTAGTAAGGGAATACAAATCATACATTCATGAACATCACCTTAACATGCATAGTAGTAGACACTAGTGAATATGAGAACTACCTTTCATTTAGACACAATGACTTATACTACTTGTAATATGCATGTAAGTGAGAGTGTGTGTACATTGACCAACATGATCACATAATGGCTATCAATAACTTATTAAGTCAGCCACCCTATTAGACCACATTACACTTCAAGCACATAGCACACAACACATAATAGCATAGGAGACAAGACAATATACACAATGTAATCAAGACTCCTAACTTTAGCTATTTACACTTTCATATAAGGGTACATGGTAAGGTTATTAACCCTTAACACATCAATGGCAGCACCTATACAATACCCTAACATGGTTATACACATGCTCAACAATAGCCACACAACCTAATTCACAACTAGAATAGGAAAGTAAGCATAAGCTTCTCATAGTATCATCTTAAGCACATGTTCATAAGTTCATCAATTTGCCTTCAAGCCATGGTAACACATATATAATGACAATAAAGTAAACACCGCCACCATAAGTGGACCATACACACAATGCCATACAAGGCTTCATCAACATTACTATAAGGAATAGAAAGTAGAAGAGTAGAGAATAAGCATTCTTACCAATTCTCACCCTTTGATCATCATTGATCAATACACCTTATTCATCAATAAAACACATATATGGCAGTAGCTAAATGTACTTTAAACATATAAGAAACCATGTACAAGTCTACAGATTATACCATAACATAATACAACATATCAACATACTAGGAAAGTAGAAGAACATAGATCATTAATCAATTTCATTCATATGGATTATAGGTCATATTTCATGAATCATATCACCCTAAGGCAGTAGCTAATGAAATCATAATCTAGATGAGACACTACTACAATTTGCCATTAAGGTCGATACAAGCATGCTTCATATAGGGAGTTCATGGAAAGTAAGTTTACATAGGTTAATCATATTCAACCTATCATGAATTGACCATATTGTATTAATTACATATAATTCATCCTCATATTTCATTATAGGCAGCAGCTATAGACATTAACCATACTCAATTCCTATAGCGACTAACCTAACGTCAAGATCACAAGTTACAACTTCATAGACAAGAAGAACCTAGATTATTTCAAACCTAGCCTTCTCTACTTTGGTCATACATGATTTATATCCCAAATTCAACCATGGTATTAACCTAAAACAGTAGCTACAAGAACCACAACTTAATCGAAATTCACTTTAGATCATAAGAAAGCCAATGTTACAGTGAACTATAGAAACTAGGCTAAACATGCTCAAATCTTGATGCATTAATCCTCATGGATCATTCAACATCAATTCAACATAAATTCATGTAAATAACAGCATATACAATTACTTCAACATAAGGGAATCATAATTCAATCGATAACAAGTCAAGATCACAAAGCCCATGCAAGAGCTAAACCAATTTTGGAAGGAACATGGGTTCATCATGCAATTGGAGTAAAATCACATTCGAATCACTGTATTAACTTCAATTCATCATGATTTAATCATTAAAAACGTTTTGAGAAAGAACCCATGGCTAGATTGGAAGATTGGAAATTTGATCATGAGATTTCTTTGAAAAACATTGAGAATGGCTCTCTATATGAAAAGATAACTAGAGATGAAGATCACCATACCTTAATCTTCATGAAGACCTATAAAACTTGATGAAGAACCCATGAGAATCCAATCTACAAGCTGTTCTTGAGCTTTAAAAACCATGGAGGTTCTAGAGAGAATATTTTGGAGGGGAAAGGCTTTAAACATGTGAGAGGATTTTGGGAATGGGTTGATCACGTTTTTAAAGACTTATATACACCTCAAAATTAACTAAATAAACCTATTATAGTCAGGTTAGGACGTGGGGTGAATTTCCCATTCACCCCTTTAATTAACAGAACGCAGGCTGCCAACCTGCAGGCCACCCGCGACGAGGTCACTGTCGGGGCGTCATCCCTCCTCGTCCATGACTTAGCCAAATTCTTGGATCAAGACCTGACCAAGGCAATCCCCTTCGACGAGACCTGCTCGACGGGTTGGGGCCAACGATCCGTCGTTGGGTCCGTCAAGGGACACTGCCTGGCAGCTTTGGGGTCCTTCTTTTGGGGCCTCTTGAGGGGCCCTTTAGAAGTCGTTCTCGGATGTTTCCAACGCGATTACAAACCTTAACATGTTATAGATCTTCCACATAAATTTCATCCAAAACAAACACCTACAAGACGTCCAAACAACCTTGACCCCAACATGACATACGATGAACGTCTTAGGGGCTATCTTTCGAACGCCTTGGACGTTCTTGGGCGTTTGACCTCCAAACTTCACGAAACTTCATACAATAACATTAAACAACATTTTAAACCATTTCAAGACTTATTAGACTCAGTTCATACAATTTAGGCATGCATACACACATAAGGCACATAAGCGACTATTCCTCGAACGTCTTGGACGTCCCTTGACGTTCGACTTCCAAATCACTTCAAACTTTGCACACTTACTATATTTCACATAATAAGTAATTTTAGGACCTCATAACATTAAGACGAACATATTAGGCTCTAGATACCTTATCTCATTTTTCAAGGTCCTACAATATCCCCCACTTGGGAACATTCGTCCTCGAATGACACTTAGGACTCTTTAATCACATCAAGGACTTCAATGCATCATAGAGCAGCTCATATATGATGTAACATCATAAAATAGGAGTTCATGCACCAACCTTTAAAAGGAACACAACTTTACACCCTTTAGCAAAGCACAAGTTCAATTTCTTTTTAAAAAAAAATGAGAAATCTCAACTTTCAAGCCAAGACATGCATACATTTTTCTTCCTAGTGAAATCTAAATGGCAAATCACACCAAGTACATCACAACAAAATAGGAAGTCATTCCACAAATCTCTTTTCTTAACATAATACTCACCCTTATAGTAAGCCTCATTTTGGAAAAATAACACAAATCATAGGCATACACATGGACTTTTAGCTTAACATGCTTTCACCTTTCAAGAATGAGCCTACAATTTTGCATTACAAATCATCAAATCACTAAATTTTCAAGAGAGTCAACATATTTCATTGTAAAAGAGACTCAACTCCCATTACAAGGCTAAACAATTTAACCTACAAATGACTATTACCAAGTTCCTTGTCTTACCTCATGAAGTCAACTTCACATTTAGCACATTAAAATGCAAGTCAACAAGAGAAAACATGCATTTTATCAAAAATTTCTTTTCATGCTCTTTGGAAAATTCACCATGTCTCCAAGATGATGTCAATCAATTCATACCAATTATATGTAGATCATGCAATTCACACTTTATGCAAGACTAGTTTCATGAACAAGCTTACTAAGAATTCACATTTTCCAATTCAAGTAAGAATAGAAGAACAATGTAGACAATTTCTACAATATCACTACTCAAACACCATCCCACACTTAGGGTAAACCCAATTAAGAGCAACTTAACCCAACATATAGAGGATCTTTACTACACAACCTTCATATTCATCACTTAACCATCAATTTTGATCATACCATTCAATTCACATAAGCTCTTCCTACTTGCAATAGACACTAAGGTCATACATCATTTGAGGAAAACAACAAGGAGTTTAGAAATAACTCTACGACTCATTATGTCATAAGATTCGCATCCTTCAATCTAAATAGCAAAAATTCTTTTCCACATTCCTTATCATGTTCATATTCATAAATTCTACACATATTTAAACAACATCCAATCAAATGACAATTTAGTAGGTTCTCTAACCATGATACAATAAGTTGTCTAGTCTTTACAGTGAGCATGCTTCCAAATATCAAAAAAATTAAAAAAATTTAGACATCTGATGGAACAAGCATGGAAATATAAGATACAAAGCTTTACCAACTCATTCTTCATAAGCATGCATACTATATTTACAACTCAAGTCTATACAAAAGACTCGAATTTATACTAGCAACTCATAAAGTACCACTTATATACAAAGGGAGACAATGCACACTTTTAATCACATACATTCATAGGATAGCATACTTCCATAGGTAGTTATTAAACAATCCAAGTTCAAATCCTAATATTTGGCTACCATTATACAAAACCATATAGGAATAGAACAATCTAAGAGAATTCACATTAACCACCATAACTTCTAGCATGCTTCAACTATATCATGACATACATCATTCGACATAACTTGTTATTTCATCAAGACTTCATATATTGCCATAATTGGCATCATATCATCAAATAAGAGATATTTCATACATATCAAGGTAAGATAACCAATCATAATCCCCATAGAGTTAATATGTGCAATGATCAAGTAAAGCTCCATAACTTCACTAAACCAAGTAACCCAACAAGAACTACAATTAGCACCATACTCCACTCATCTATAACCTTCATGCATGGATAACTTCATATCTTTAGCACACTAGGCTAATTACATGTTAACAAGCATAAAGATCATTACATAAGGACATTCACATTTATAATCATAGACATACATAGTATTAACCTCCTAAGGTCTCCATCAAGGCAAACTAGTCCAAGACATAGGTAGAGTCCCATACCCCTACCTAAGTCTAGTTAACCCTTCATGTCGCCTTAGTTAGTTTATACATCATCAAATAAGGACAAGTGTCACCTTCACACATACTCATTCAAACCATAAAACAAAGATAAGCATTTTAAACTCACCTTTTCTCCCTCAAGCATAGAGCAATCTCATCCAAGCAATCACATCTAAAAGACAACCGGACAAGAAAACATAAGAGAGAGATCTTATATAATTAAGTTCTATTGCACGATATGGGATTGATGAAGAAGGGAAACTCTATCGTCCTATAGCCTCTCCTACCATTTGATGTGTCGCGACTCACCACCAATGATACAAGACTCTACTAGACGTAGCAATACGAGACTTCTTAGAACCTAAAACCGCTACATAAACCTCATGATCGTATACCAAGTTTGTCACAACCCAAAAGCATACCCTAGAAGATAGGGTACAATCTTGGATTGTAACCGGCATCGTCGACCTCTCGTAGGTCTATGACAAGCCTCTCATATCATTCATTGCATTGACATAGTAAATTTAGCGGAAAATTTAAAACTTTTCATAGCACATCATATGCAAGAAACATCACATCATATATATATATATATAAAACATAAGTCATAATACAGATTCATACTCTAAGTCTCTTTGCCATCTTAGACTGAATAACTTTAGAATACATTAGGGACACGGCCCATACGACACCTTACTTAACTATACAATATTTAAAGACTTTACATTAAAGACATTAGTAGGACATCCTTGAACTTAAGGATTCCTTTCCTTGAGCTTGGGAAATCACCTATCAAGCTCCTCAATCATAGATATCCTTTAAGCATTCCATAACCTACACTTTGTGTAAAAAGTAAAGAAGAATGGGATTAGCACAAGAATGTACTAAGTATGGCAACCATGCAAAAACATGCATTTAAAAGGGACATTTCCTTTGAAATCATACTTCATGCCATTTTAAGTAAATCATCATAAAACCTTTATCAATAGCATTTATATCATTCACATACTTCATAGAAACACAATCAAAGGCCAAACGTCATAGAAAAACACATATAGAATTTAATCCCCATTTGAGGTCACTTTACAGTGAACTCACTCTCCTTAACATTAACTCTTTCTTTTAATTCATTATCTCCAAGTAATCCTTTAGGGATACTTGGTGCAATGTATCACCTTAGGAACACAAGAGAAGACCATACATAGCATCTACACAAGACAACACATGCCATCATATAAGTATAGTGCAATATAAACCTAGTCAAACCAAGACTACAATATCATACATAAAGGACACATACATAATCATATGCATTAGGTACCTTCCTAAGACTTCCTAAGGAGTCACTTGTGCAATGTCTAGATGGGTTCATTACTTCCACCTATCCTAAGTAACTTACCTTAAGTCCTCCTAGTTAGGATCCTATTCAATTACTTCCATTGTCCATTTTATCTTTAGGGAAACCATAGCCTTAACCGACACTAAGACCATGGGTGCTAAACATGGAATTTGGTGTTGTAGAGCCTTACACCAAAGGAAGGTGTTCCTACCTAGCCAAGGTAGAACATTAACATACATTCTAGCATCCTAAGTGAAATCACTTTGCTAGATCCTATGTGGCAAGCATAGTTTATGGAACTAAGAGATAGGTATTCCCTCTATATACCATTTGGTAATGGGGCCTCACCTCATGAGAAAACATGAGTGAATATTCCTCAAGGAAAGTCAACACTTCATGTAAGTCCATAGGTGAGTATTCCTCTAAGGAAGTCGACACCTTATGTAGGTCCATAGGTGATTATTCCTCTAAGGGAAGTCAACACTCTATAAGGGACAAATGGTGAATATTCCTCCAAGGAAAGTCAACACCTCTCATGTCAAGTTCACTCGGTGCTAAGCTAAGTTCCCTTTATTGAAAAGCCTTTATTACGTTTATTTATAAAAAAATAAGCTTAGGATATTCATCATTCATATGCTTATAGCATATTCAAGCACCTATCTAGTTTTGGAGTATTCTTGGGCACCCCTAGCAAGGCCTCTTCTCACTAACTAGATCATCCAGTGTATACATAGATGTGAGCAAACCTTTCACATAACACATAAGGTCACACATGTTCATATATCAATGCATAAGTCTATAGGCATAACTATATGAGCAATACTTTCATATAAACCTACTAAGACACTATACACATTCATACTTCATCATATATATATCATATTCATAACATGTTCATAATTCATCCTTCATGTACATAGAAACCAAACCTAGGAACTATCCTATCAAGATACACATGTGCAATGCATAGACAAGGTCCCATACCTTGCCCATACTAGTACACCTATCAAGTCATCCTAGTAAGGGAATACAAATCATACATTCATGAACATCACCTTAACATGCATAGTAGTAGACACTAGTGAATATGAGAACTACCTTTCATTTAGACACAATGACTTATACTACTTGTAATATGCATGTAAGTGAGAGTGTGTGTACATTGACCAACATGATCACATAATGGCTATCAATAACTTATTAAGTCAGCCACCCTATTAGACCACATTACACTTCAAGCACATAGCACACAACACATAATAGCATAGGAGACAAGACAATATACACAATGTAATCAAGACTCCTAACTTTAGCTATTTACACTTTCATATAAGGGGTACATGGGTAGAGGATATTAACCACTTTAACACATCAATGGCAGCACCTATACAATACCCTAACATGATTATACACATGCTCAAACAATAGCCACATAACCTAATCCACAACTAGAATAGGAAAGTAAGCATAATCTTCTCATAGTATCATCTTAAGCACATGTTCATAAGTTCATAAATTTGCCTTCAAAGCCATGGTCAGCACATATATAATGACAATAAATTAAACATCGCCACCATAAGTGGACCATACCACACAATGTGATACAAGGCTTCATCAACATTACTATAAGGAATAGAGAAATAGAAGAGTAAAGAGAATAATCATTCTTACCAATTTCTCACCTTGTGATCATCATTGATCAATACACCTTATTCATAAATAAAACACATATATGGCAGTAGCTAAATGTACTTTAAACACATAAGAAACCATATACAAGTCGCTACGAGATTATACCATACCATAATACAACATATCAACATACTAGGAAAGTAGAAGAACATAGATCATTAATCAATTTCATTGATGTGGATTATAGTCATATTTCATGAATCATATCACCCTAAATCAGTAGCTAATGAAATCATAATCTAGATGAGACACTACTACAATTTGTCATTAAGGTTGATACAAGCATAATTCATATAGGGAGTTCATGGAAAGTAAGTTTACATAGGTTAATCATATTCAACCTATCATTAATTGAACCATATTGTATTAATTACATATAATTCATCCTCATATTTCATTATAGGCAGCATCTATAGACATTAAGAATACTCAATTCCTATAGTGACTAACCTAACGTCAAGATCACAAGTTACAACTTCATAGACAAGAAGAACCTAGATTAATTCAAACCAAGCCTTCTCTACTTTGGTCATACATGATTTATATCCACAATTCAACCATGGTATTAACCTAAAACAGTAGCTACAAGAACCACAACTTAATTGAAATTCACTTTAGATCATAAGAAAGTCAATGTTACAGTGAACTATAGAAACTAGGCTAAACAGGCTCAAATCTTCATGCATTGATCCTCATGGATCATGCAACATCAATTAAACATAAATTCATGTAAATAACAGCATATACAATCACTTCAACGTAAGGGAATCATAATTCAATCGATAACAAGTCAAGATCACAAAGCCCATGCAAGAGCTAAACCAATTTTGGAAGGAAAATGGGTTCATCATGCAGTTGGAGTAAAATCACATTCAAATCACATTATTAACTTCAATTCATCATGATTTAATCATTAAAAATGTTTTGAGAAAGAACCCATGGCTAGATTGGAAGATTGGAAACTTGATCATTACATTTCTTTGAAAATCATTGAGAATGGCTCTCTATATGAAAAGATAACTAGGGATGAAGATCACCATACCTTAATCTTCATGAAGACCTATAAAACTTGATGAAGAACCCATGATAATCCAATCTACAAACTTTTCTTGAGCTTCAAAAACCATGGAGGTTCTAGAGAGAATATTTTGGAGGGGAAAGGCTTTAAACATGTGAGAGGATTTTGGGAATGGGTTGATCACGTTTTTAAAGACTTATATGCACCTAAAATTAACTAAATAAACCTTATATAGTCAGGTTAGGACGTGGGGTGAATTTCCAATTCACCCCTTTAATTAACAGAACGCACGCTGCCAACCTTCAGGCCACCCGCGACGAGGTCAGTGACGGGGCGTCATGCCCTCCGTTGTCCATGAATTAGAAACATTCTTGGCTAAAGACCTGCCCAAGGAAATCCCCCTTCGACGAGACCTGGTCGACGGGCCGTTGGGGGACCAAAAATCCGTCGTTTTGTCCGTCAAGGGACACTGCCCAAGCAGTGTCTAGGCAGCTTTGGGGTCCTTTTTTTGGGGCCTCTTGAGGGGCCCTTTTGAAGTCGTACCCGGAAGTTTCCAACGCGATTAAAAACCTTAACATGTTATAGACCTTTAACATAAATTTCATCCAAAACAAACACCTACAAGACGTCAAAACAACCTTGACCCCAACATGACATACGATGAACGTCTTAGGGGCTATCTTTGGAACGCCTTGGACATTCTTGGGCGTTTGACCTCCAAACTTCATGAAACTTCATACAATAACATTAAACATCATTTTAAACCATTTCAAGACTTATTAGACTCAGTTAATACAATTTAGGCATGCATACACACATAAGGCACATAAGCGACTATTCGTCGAACGTCTAGGACGTCCCTTGACTTTCGACTTCAAAATCACTTCAAACTTTGCACACTGCCTATATATCACATAATAAGGCATTTTAGGACCTCATAACATTAAGACTAACATGTTAGGATCTAGACACCTTATCTCATTTTTCGAGGTCTTACACAAATTTTACAGTAAAGTATCTTGACTTTACAGTGAACCAAACTAATTCCAAAATAGTGAACTTCCAAAGTATTGCCAAGAGGAAGTGAACTTATTTCTGTTGGAGTTTCCCTAACCGAGGTTATCCTAAGACTCTCCAAGGTAAGACATGAAGGAAACGCCCATACACCTCCTTCAATGCACACCAAGTAGATATTAAGACTACCCACCATAGGCTTACTCTACTCGGGAGAACAAGTCACCACTCAATAACAAGACATTAGAAGAGCACTCAACAACACACCAAGACTTCACTTTCGGAATGCCTACTTTGTGCAATGAGTAGATGGCATCCCATACCACCACCTACCCTAAGTAGTACACTCTTTTACAAGTCTTGACACAAAAACTTCCCCTTTCGGAAGGTCCTACTTAGTGAAATGGATAGATAGTGTCCCATACAACCACCTACCCTATGTAGTACGTTCTGTTAGAAGACTTAGTTCATTCAATACATATAAAACTCACCAAGACTCCCTTTTCGGAATGCCTACCTTGTGTAATGGATAAATAGCGTCTGATTTCACTACCTACCCTAAGTAGTACACTCTTTTAGGAGACTTAGTACTTTCATTACTTTTTTTGGTGTTATCTTAACCGACATATACCATGAGAGGGGTACTTTAGTAATTATCCTAGGTCTCTAAATTAATTAAATTAGAAACATAATTAAATAATTTTATTCATGGTCAAACTGAGACCCTTAGCAATTTTCAGAATTTGGCTAAGTCAAATGCTCTCCTATTTTTAGTCAATTTAGGAGGAGCATTTTGGTAATTAACTAATTAATTTATTTAGCATAAGTTGAATTAGTCAATATTCAGTTTCTAAGACTTCGACTCACGTTTATCCACTAGAAACCTATGATTGAAAAATAGTGAGCAAACGTAAGAAAAACCTTAGGCGATTTCAAGGCAATTCTTCAAGGTTTTCGTGCAAAAAATAGGGTGGTCTTCGTAGATTCAATTCTACAGTAAGGTATGGGTTTTCTCTCTTTGATTCCTTTCCCCAGGAGGATTTTCAAACGTTTTGAATTCAAGAAAACCGAAACTAGGGTTGTTCCCAATGAAATTGTAGAATGCTCATCTCCCTAGTTCTCCTTATTTCCGATTCTAGTAGTATTTATAATGCAAATCTCGAGCATGTTGTTGGTATGTGGTGCTAACTGATCATTATGTGTAGGTTTCTGTTATTTATAATGTCGAATGAGACATATAGGTTAGATTCGTATGATTAGAGTATTATTTACATGAGATAAGATATGTTGTAATGCCTAATTGTGTTTGAGGAGATGAAATTGTTATAAGTCATTTTTTAGATTCAGTGTAATGTTGAAAGGAATGAAGGTTTCGATTACTGTGTGGGTTTACAGTAGATATGTTTGAAAGTGTTTGGAATGCAAGGTTTCCAAGAAGAAATAATAATGAGACTCAAAGCTAGTTAATGAATCTTCAATGCCAAATAAACTTTATAGCTTGGCCAAACTTAAGCACTGAATTATTCTTATAAGCTAATTAAATGTTAAAAGTTGGCTTGCTTAAAATGATGTGATTACTATAGGATATACAAGAAGTAAATTGACTTGGCTAGTGATAAAATCAAAGTTTTATTTATGCCAATAAATTGGCTAGCAATATTATGTCCATGTTTTTAATATAACTGGCTAATGATTAAGTCATACCAATCTTAACTCAATGAACTAATGAATTACGGTATGCCAATGATTGGGACAAGTCCCAACACACCCTATCTAAATGAACATTGTGAACATAGTAGCACATTGAATAAATCCTTCTAACTTTCATAAAGAATGGTACAAGACTATCAATTAACGTTGAACAAGATAAGGTGAGTAATGAAATAACTAAAAGCTTATGAGTTATTAAATTGACCTAATATAGGTTGTTAAAGGATGTGAGACAAGTCCCACTTACAGTTAAACGATAATGTCAAAGATACTCTCATAAGAGGGTGTTAGAAACCGTGACACAAGTCTCACTCACACCATGATGATAATGTAAGAATTAAGTTCACATTCATCATGTAAAGAAATGGATGACCAGTCATCCATTGATCTAAGTATACCTCATACTAGAAGCAAGCTTCCACAATGTATAAGTCAACTCTAAAAGTTGTAAAGTATAATAAATATGAGCAAAGCACCGATAGACTAGGAATGAGCTTGTGCAAGCACATGTAAGCCTCATGAGACGAGACTACCACCAAGGTGGATCAGGGTCTCCAAAGTCTCCTAGTCTTTGAACTATGTCGGCAGCATAGGTACTAGCTAGTGGATTCCACCTAAGAAATCTAGGAAGTATTCAGTTTCACTTTGACCGGTGAACCACCTCTTTTTGGTGTGGGGAAGACACTAGATTTTATGTTAGCTCACATGATCTATGTCGGTTAAATGCTCAATAAAGTATTTGGTTTCACTTAAGCTGGTGAACCACCTCTTTTCGGTGTAGGGAAGACACTGGATTTTATGTTAGATCACATGATCTATGTCGATTAAATGCTAAAGATTTCTTTAAGAAAGTAATAAAGAAAGAAACTAGCATGTTCAAAGTGAACAGTAGATCAAAGAAGAAGAAATGTAACTTCAAAAGTGAACTAAGTAAGCAAAAGCATAAGAATATCAAATCATCAGTATTTGATAAGAATGAAGTTTTAACAGTTATTAGTTTATGCCAATAAAGGGACAAAAACTTAATGACTCATCAATTGGAGTATGAATATATGCCCCAGTAACTATATATTATGCAAATAATCAAAGAATGGGCATAGCCAATAAAGATTGGCTTATAAAGACTTCATGCCAATTTAACAAGAATGAAAAAAAAAACTTGTGAGTAGGGTAGCAAAATCATTTCCTTAGTCTTTTGGATTACTTACTTTATTCATTGTAGGTTTGGGACTACTATGAATCATTGCACTCATAAGTAAAACATAGGACCGAAGGAGATCATTGACCTATACAAGACAAAGAAGAAAAGACTGAAACATAAACTAAGTCTGGGAGAAGGGAGCTCTCGGCCTAAGGGAGCAAAAATATTAACTTTTGCTTGAGTTGTTCCAAAATTAGGTTCATGATTCCAATGTCTTATGATCATGTCGAAAATGATTTGTGTGCTTTAAATGCATGAAATTATGTCACATTCACAGCATGATTCGTAAATAACGAATTGTAACAACCTGAAAATGACTATGTTAAGTAATGCGTAAACGTACATAGAATGCCAGGATTAGACTGGGTTCACACGCCTTGTTGCGCGTAGAACCAGACCTCATAACCTATGCACTAGCCAAGCCAACCAACTTGGTGAGTTATTTGAGCTAGGCAAGGTGAGAACCAACCATGTAGGGCACCCGAATTGAAGAGATTCACCAGGATGAGTTTTACCGAATTAAAAGGGGTAATCTTAGGTTTGGAGGGACTAGGGGTAAAATGGTATTTTCCAAGCTAGGGGTAGTATTGTAATTACCCTAGGTAATTAATTAATTAATTAATAAATTTAATTAGAGGAACGGTTTGGGTCGGGTCGACCCGAAATGACCCGTTTCGCAAGGGAGGCTTCACCCGAGTTCGAGCCTTGGTGGAAGCGACGTTTAAGTGGATTTAATTAATGTTTATTACCTAATTTTGTACCTAATTTGACTAAGTTTCCACCTAATCTCCTAATCCTAAGCTAACACTAACTCACGTCTCTCTCTACTCTCACCTCACTTGCACGATTTTTCATTAGTATAAGAAAAGAAAAGAACAAAAAAGAGTTCATCCACACTCAAGAACTTGAACGGTCAAACTCAAAAGCAAAATAAGCTTCAAAACGAAAAGCAAAAACCGAATTCTCGAAAGAGTGTGCTTGTGATTTCGTTGATGAGACGTCGTCTTAGGGGGGGGGGAATTGGAAGCATTGAAACAAGTGTTGAACGACTTCAGGTATGGGTTTTCTTCCCTCTTGTTCCCTTTCCTAAGAGACCCCTAAGGTTCAGTCTATTCACAATCGAAAACTAAGGTTTTCCCCGTTGCATGCCCCTGTCATTAGATCCTTTAAAAGATTCAAGTATGCGTTGGTATGACTTCTGGTAGATGATTTTAGGGTTGGTTGTGATAACGTTTTTGAATGTGTATTCGGAATTATGTAGAAATGAAAGAGGTGTTCCAAAAATGTGAAGTTCGTTAACTTGTTTGTGCATGTGTGTGTCGTGAATTAGCAACGGTTTGAAGCCTGATATTGACATGTTAATATGTTATGAATTATGTGTGTGCGAATATGTAAAAACGTGATGTTCATATGTGTTCAAAGTTGCTGAATTAAATGATAATTCTTGGCTGAAAGTAACCTTGAAAATGCACCTAAAGATCTCCCTAAAAACTACACGAAATGTCTTAATGTTAACGTGAAAGAGGGTGAGAAAATAGGCTGCAAAAATGTGTTCAAATTCCAGTTTTCTGGAATTTGTTTTCAGCTAAGCTTACTGTAAAAAAATTTAGTTTAAAGAAATTTTTTAAAATGCATGGGGTCATTGGGGATTGAACCGAAGACCTCACTATATACAAGTTATAAAAAAATTAAATAATAAAAGGAATGAGGTACATGGGATTCGAACCCTTCTGCCTTGACCGAAAATAAGACATTAATAAAATGAGGCGTGTGGGGTTCGAACCCACAACCTCTCGGTCAAACAAGAGAATAGGAGAAACAATTAAAAGAAAATAAAATGAGGTATGTGGGAATCGAACCCACAACCTTTTGGCCGAATGAAAAGAATTAAGGAGAAAAATAAAGTGGGATTGTGGGGGTTCGATCCCACACTCTCTCGTCAACACGAAAAGAGTTTAAGGAAAAAGGAAAATAAATAAACGTAGGTGTGGTGGTTCGATCTCGGATATCCTAAGCCTAGACGTCTAAGGGGAATTGGGGAAAAAGGAAACAAAAGAAAGTGTAGGTGAGGGGATTCGAAATCGGGTCCCCTAGCCAAGAATAAGAAATCAGAAAAAATAAAAATAAAAACGTAAGTGTTGTCCAAGGGATTCGAAATAGGGTTCCCTTGCCCAATTCCGTATTGACATATAAATCGTACGTGAATAAATGATTAAATGAATGCTTCCTTTAAGGATCGAAACTAAGATCTTGGCATACTTACAAGATGCATAAATCTTGTAACACATAACCTTGGGTAAGTATGAATCACTTAGACGAATTATGAATGAAGCCTCATGGCTTGTATGTATGGATCCATAAGTTCAACATACGTTTAAAATTAATTGAACCTAAGATGTTATGTAATGAATGAAGTGACCACAGGAGGGTTAAGTAAGAGTGTGAAATACACTAAAAGGCCAAGTGCAATGGCATATGATGAAATGAACATTCACGTATAAAGGGGTGAGTAATTATGAAGGGCAAATGTGCTAAGACTAATGAATGTGGTGACAACATGAGAAGAGGCTAATGTGAAATATGAGACCAATCTCAAATGAGCCTAAGTAAATGTTACCAAAACGTACTCACCTATGAGAGTGTATAGTTAATGAAAAGACCAGTCTCTATGAACACTATAATGAAAGTATTAAAGTTAATATATACTTAATACTAATGATGAGATGAGAAATCATCTAATGATCTATGATGTCCTCATGCTAGAAGCCAACTTCTATGATGTATGAGATGAATGTAATGGAACTTTATACTGAGCACCGACATGCTAGCTATGAGTGGAGATTCCTTCTTTGGGGAAGGCAGAGGTTTGTGTAATTCTCATGAGATGAGACTGTCCATCCAGACGGGTATGGGTCTACTTATATCTCCTAGTCTTTGAACCTATGCAGCTAACATAGGGATCTAGCAGGGTTCAATTCCCTATATACGCTAGCATGTTTTGGTTTCACTTTGGCCAGTGATTCCACCTCTTTTTGGTGTGGGTTAGACACAGGATTTCATGGATCTCACATTATCTATGTCGGTTAAAGTTAAAGTTTCCAAATAAAGAATGAGGCCAGCCTCATGTAATGCACACAATGAAATGAACGATACCAAAGGTGTTAGGGTAGGATAATCAAAAGGTGAACTAGACTTATGTAATGACACTAGGTCATTCTTAGTCATTGCACAGTGAACCCAATGAGAGTCTTAAATAACATCCTAGGTATAACTGGTGTTCGCACTAGCCTATGAATGAAATGAAATGAAGTACGTATGAAAGAATGAAGCAGACTTTGTGTTTGCTAAATAAACTCCCTAGTTGAGGTCCCATATGTTGAGACCTCATTTTGGGAAGTCCTAATGTTAAGTTCATGATTCCAGGGTATCATGGCATATGAACGAATGAAAGGAAATATGATTTGTGCTATATACAATATGTTATGTGTTGTGTGCAATATCATAAGTATGATGATGCATGTTACTCTCATGGCATGACTTTCCTAATCCGATTTTGGCAAGTCCACTTACTTGACTTTCCATAACTCATATCGTTAGGACAGAGATATTCTAAATCATGCATGTTCGTGGTGTGTGCTTGCATATACCCATACATAGTACAAGTGTGTACTAATTCTATACATTTATCTAATTTTAGGTGCAGGTGCAACTGGACGTTAGAGCTTACGAGTCGACGTAGAAGTTATTCGGACGTGGAGCTTTCATCCGTATTTGGTAGGCCCTCATTCTTTTGAGGATGCTTACTGATTTATTCTAGTGTAGACGTAAGCATGAGTTAGTGGAGCATGTTGCACTAGCGTTTCTTTCGTATTTACTTTTAGACGTTGTATTGGTGCCATTTTGGCAACTCTATATTTATGACTATATCTTTCATTTGATTATCTTGATTTAGATGGTTGTTGTGAACGCTTATGAGTTTACGTAGATAGTATTATGCGAGATCAATGTTTTCCAATATAAAGTTTAAGTAAACAAAAGTTAAAATTTCCGCTAAACTTAACCTAGATAAAGTAACGAAGACGTATGTAGGGTTGTCTGCGACCTCTGAGAGGTCAATAACGATGGTCTTGTCTTGGTCTAGATTTCGTTCATGACAAAGATTGTATCAGAGCCTTAGGTAAAATTACAAGGAAAATAAGTTCACATCAACCACATCGAGTAGTTTCTAAGTTATGGTAGTGAAGTGCACCACTATCATGAATTAGAGACTGCATGATGCATAGGAAAATTTTACTTCTTCTACTCTTTATCGTGCTATGTAGAGCTTTGACACTTTGTGTCATTCTAAGTATCTAACTTCCTTCTTGTGTGCGCGCGTAGAAAGAATACACACAAGAATAAGGATGGCCAAGTAGTCTAAGGCGCCAGACTCAAGATCTGGCCTTCCCAAGAAGGGGCAGTGATAGAAATGCCCAGCGTGAACGAAAGACGTTTGGTAAGAGTGGTTGTTCGCATGGAGGTGAGTGCATGGTAGGTTCTAAAGCCTGCTATGAGTACTGATGAAGAGGGGAAGGCTAAGTTGGTTGCTTACTAGCTCGAGGAGATGGCTTAGGTATGGATTACTTCATAAATGCTAAACTACCATAGACTATCCAAATAAGGTAGTAAGGTTAAGTTTCCGAATAAGTTAGAGTTAAAATGGGAAGGGTGTGGTCCAAGTCTAGTCGGCCAACTTGAAGGCCAATAAGATGATAGCTAAGGGGTATTTGTACCACTTAGTTAGAGTCAATGAGTTAGATCAAGAATTTCCTTCCATAGACTCAGTGTCAATAGTGAATGAGTTCCCATGTGTCTTTTCGGAGGATTTACCAGGAATCCCTCCTAAACGTAAGATTGACTTGGGTGATGATTGAGATCCTAATACCAAACAGATTTCAATTCCTCCCTACATAATGGCTCCAGCTGAACTGACATAGTTGAAGCTGCAGTTAAAAGATCGCACTGATAAGGGCTTCATCCTGCCGAGCATATCCCCTTGGGGCGCTCCAGTATTGTTTGTGAAAAAGAAGGATGGAACCCTTAGAATGTGTATCGATTATCGGCAGCTCAACAAAGTCTCTATAAAGAACAGGCATCCACTTCCCAGAATAGATGACTTATTCAATCAGCTCCAAGGTTCTAGTTTCTTCTCGAAGATTGATCTTCGTTCCGGGTATCATCAACTTAGGGTTAGGAATGAAGATATCCCAAATATAGCCTTTCGTACCCGTTATGGTAATTATGAGTTCGTAGTCATGTCATTTGGTCTCACTAATGCACCAGCTGTATTTATGGACCTCATGAACCGAGTCTTCCATGAATACCTTGATTCTTTCATCATAGTATTCATTGATGACATCCTCATCTACTCTAAGACCAAGGAAGAGCATGAACATCATTTGAGACTAACCTTGCAGGTACTTAGACAACATCAGTTGTATGCCAAATTCAGCAAGTGTAAATTCTGGCTTAGATCAGTGACTTTCCATGGTCATGTTGTGTCCGATCAGGGTGTGGAGGTGGACCCCAAGAAGACAGAGGCAGTTAAGAACTTGCCAAGACCTCTTAATCCCACCGATATCCGTAGCTTTCTCGGATTGGCTGGTTACTACCGCAGGTTCGTGGAGGGTTTTACTTCCATTGCTGCCCCACTGACAGCTTTTACTTAGAAGAAAGCCAAGTTCGAATGGACGGAGACTTGTGAGAAGAGTTTCAAGAAGCTCAAGGACAGACTCACTTCAGCCCCAGTGCTTACGTTACCTAAATGTGGTGAGAATTACACTGTTTATTGTGACACATCTAGGGTTGGTTTGGGTTGTGTTCTTATGCAGGGTGGTAAGGTAATAGTCTATGCGTCCAGACAGCTCAAGGTTCATGAGATAAATTATCCCACTCATGACCTGGAGTTGGCAGCTGTGGTGTTTGCATTGAAGCTGTGGAGGCATTACTTGTACGGAGTGCACGTGGATGTGTTCACAGACCATAAGAATCTCCAGTACGTGTTCATATAGAGAGAGTTGAATCTACGTCAGCGGAGATGTTTGGAGCTGTTGAAGGACTATGATATGAGTGTCCACTACCATCCAGGTAAAGAAAATGTTGTAGCTGATGCTTTGAGCAGGTTGAGCATGGGGAGTACTGCCCACGTTGATGATGGGAAGAAAGAGTTGGTGAACGATGTACACAGACTGGCCATACTGGGTGTGCGGTTGATGGATTCTACTAGCGGGGTGTTTCAGTTCATCCTAGTTCTGAATCATCCTTGGTAGTTGAAGTCAACAAGGGTCAGCATTTTGATCCTGTTTTGATGGAGTGGAAGGACTCAGTGCTGATAAAGATGAATGAGTCCTTTGCTCTGGGAGGTGACGACATACTTAGGTACCAGGACAGACTGTGTATACCAGACGTGGATGATTTGCGGACCAAGATTGTTGCAGAGTCCCATGGTTCCAGGTATTCGATACATCCAGGTTCCACCAAGATGTATCATGATCTCATGAAGATCTATTGGTGGGATGGCATGAAGAAGGACATTGCTGAGTATGTGGCCAAGTGTCCTAATTGTCAGCAGGTTAAGGCGGAGCACCTTAAGCGTGGTGGTCTCACTCAGATGATTGAGGTTCCGACTTGGTAGTGGGAGGCCATTAACATGGACTTCGTGGTTGGTCTTCCGAGGACTATGCGAGTCTCTACATTGATGAGATTGTGAGGTGGCATGGGATTCCTTTGTCTATCATTTCAGATAGGGGAGCTCAGTTCACTTGGCATTTCTGGAGATCCTTCTAGAAGAGCTTAGGCACGCAGGTAAAGCTCAGTACTGCGTTCCATCCTCAGACAGATGGGCAGGCAGAGCGCACCATTCAGACATTGGAGGACATATTGAGGGTGTGCGTGATCGACTTCTGATGTAGTTGGTACGACCATCTGCCATTGATAGAGTTCTCATATAATAACAGCTATCACTCTAGTATTGGGATGGCACCATTTGAGGCACTGTATCGTAGGAGGTGTAGGTCTCCAGTTGGGTGGTTCGAGATTGGAGAGTCATCCATTTTGGGCCAGAGATCATTCATGAGGCCTTAGAGAAGGTCAGAGTGATTAGGGACAGGTTGTCTACTGCTTACAGTCGGCAGAAGTCTTATGCAGATAACAGGAAGCGGCCCTTGGAGTTTGATGTTAGTGACCAAGTATACTTAAATATATCACCCATGAAGGGGGTGATGCAGTTTGGCAGGAAGCGGAAGTTGAGTCCAAGGTACGTCGGGCCATACGAGATTCTACAGCGTGTGGGTGAGGTGGCCTATGAGTTGGCATTGCCTGCGGAGCTAGATTCTGTTCATCCAGTCTTTCATGTATCTATGTTAAAGAAGTGCCTTGGTGATCCATCATCGATTCTTCATGTTGAAGGTTTGGGGGTTGATGAAGACTTGTTTTATGAGGAGGTTCCTGTTGAGATTTTAGACTGACAGGTAAAGCGGCTGAGAAATAATGAGGTTGCCACAGTGAAGGTATTATGGAGGAACCATATTGTTGAGGGTGCTACGTGGGAGGCCGAGGCCGATATGAGATCCCGTTATCCTCATCTTTTCAGCTCTTGAGGTTAGACTCTTTACTCTTAAGCCTAAGTTTCCTTGTCTCATCTATTCTTTGTTAATATTGCTTGACTGTGTAAAGTACTTATGTTATGATATGATTGACATTGTACGAGATAATTAGAAGTCTCATTCGGGGAAGAATGTTCCTAAGGGGGGATAATGTAACAACCTGAAAATGACTATGCTAAGTAATGCGTAAACGTACCTAGAATGCGTGGATTAGACCGGGTTCACATGGCTTGTTTCACGTAGAACCAGACTTCAGAACCTATGCACTAGCCAAGCTAACCAACTTGGTGAGTTAGTTGAGCTAGGCAAGGTGAGAACCAACCATGTAGGGAACTCGAATTGAAGAGATTCACCTGGATGAGTTTTACCGGACTTAAAAGGGGTAATCTTATGTTTGGAGGGTCTAGGGGTAAAATGGTCTTTTCCAATCTAGGGGTAGTATTGTAATTACCCTAAGTAATTAATTAATTAATTAATTAATTTATTAGAAGAACGGTTTGGGTCGGGTCGAACCAGAATGACCCGTTTCGCTAGTGAGGCTTCACCCGGGTTCGAGCCTTGGTGGAAGCGACGTTTAGGTGGACTTAATTGATGTTCATCCAAACTAAAGAACTTGAACGCTCAAACTCAAAAGCAAAATAAGCTTCAAAACGAAAAGCAAAAACCAAATTTTCGACTGATTGTGCTTGTGATTTCGGTGGTGAGACGTCGGCTTAGTGAGGGGGCGGGGGGGGGGGATTGGCAGTATTGAAACAAGTGTTGAACGAATTCAGGTATGGATTTTCTTCCCTCTTGGTCCCTTCCCAAGAGACAACTAAGGTTCAGTATATTCACAATCGAAAACTAAGGTTGTCCCCGTTGCATGCCCCTGTCATTAGATCCTTTGAAAGATTCAAGTATGCATTGGTATGACTTCTGGTAGATGATTTTAGGGCTGGTTGTGATTACGTGTTTGAATGTGAATTAGGAATTATGTAGAAATGAAAGAGGTGTTCAGAAAATGTGAAGTTCGTTAACTTGTTTGTGCATGTGTGTGCCGTGAATTAGCCACGGTTTGAAGCCTGATATTGACATGTTAAAATGTTATGAATTATGTGTGTGCGAATATGTAAAAACGTGATGTTCATATGTGTTCAAAGTTGCTGAATTGAATGTTAATTCTTGACTGAAAGTAACCTTGAAAATGGACCTAAAGATCTCCCTAAAAACTATTCCAAATGTTCTAATGCTAACGTGAAAGAGGGTGAGAAAATAGGCTGCAAAAATGTGTTTAAATTCCAGTTTTCTGGAATTTGGTTTCGGCTAAGCTTACTGTAAATATTTTTAGTTTAAAGATTTTTTTTAAAATGCATAGGGTCATTGGGGATTGAACCCAAGACCTCACTATATACAAGTTATAAAAAAATTAAATAATAAAAGGAATGAGGTATATAAGATTCGAACCCTTGTGCCTTGACCGAAAATAAGACATTAATAAAATGAGGCGTGTGGGGTTCGAACCCACAACCTCTCGGTCAAACAAGAGAATAGGAGAAACAATTAAAAGAAAATAAAACGAGGTATGTGGGAATCGAACCCACAACCTCTTGGCCGAATGAAAAGAATTAAGGAGAAAAATAAAGTGGGGTTGTAGGGGTTCGATCCCACACTCTATCATCAACACGAAAAGAGTTTAAGGAAAAAGGAAAATAAATAAATGTAGGTGTGGGGGTTCGATCTCGGATCTCCTAAGCCTAGACGTCTAAGGGGAATTGGGGGAAAAGGAAACAAAAGAAAGTGT